>OX632359.1:5794669-5822169 GCA_951751655.1 Ophion costatus
ACATATTACCCGAAATGGACGACGAACGTAGCGTGTAGTACACCGGGGTACAGAGGCGCGCGGGGAGGGTTGTACGGGTGTGATATTGTGACTTTTGTATTGAGGACTACGGAGCGGAGCATTGTGACAACCAAGAACGACAAAACGACGAGCCACCTTCGCAATCCCCGATCACGCCGGACCATTCTATTCATTGTTCGCTCGCGCATCTCTGGCGCGCCCACCCCTCGCATACCCTCTATCACGTTCGCACATTATCTTTGAATTGAATGTACAGCCCGCACACACTGGTGCTTTCAGGTTCGCGCGAAAGGGAAGCGTAGCCGATCCTCGATTTACGAAGGTTCCTGACGGTCGCCAGATATGATACAGATATATCGAGTTTACATTGAGGAGCGTGCGAAATATCGGTGTCGACGAAGCAAAATGATTGGAAATGGTTTCGAACGTGGGGTGGGGTGGAGCAAAAAAAAAATTGGCTACGGTCGTCGCGGGATTTTTCATCGTGGAGGGTGTGTATGTATATTGTTGTACGGCCGAAAGCCCATTGAGGGGGCTGCGTAAGCTTGAAATTAATAGAATGCGATTTTTTATTGATTTTTTATTTTTTTTAAATTGATTTTGAAAAACTTCCAGAAATTTATCGAGTTATGACCACTTTCACGAAGGGTCGAATCGACCACCGCGCCTCGATGCAATTTACTCGTTTTTCTTGACTGTTTTTTTTTCTTTTCTTTTTTTAACTGTGTTTTGCGAGGGAGATTGAAGACTGCATCGTTGGAATACAGTGAAATTTAATTTTCCCGCATTTCTTACATTCCTTTTGGCGGATTTCGCCTCCAAAAGTGTCTTAATCATTTGTGAAAGGACTGGCTCAGAAACCTGCAACGTAAATCGGCCAAAAAAACTCCGTATAATAGTAAAAAAGCGTTCAGAAGAGTATAAAAAATAATTTTTTATACTTCAACACTCCAAATCATATAAAATGAAATAAAATTATATGAAATCAAGTACAACCATACAAAATCGAATCAAATCATACAGAAACAAATAAAACCATACAAAATCGAATCAAATCATACAAAATCAAATAAAACGATGCAAAATCGAATCAAATCATGCGAAATCAAATAAAACCACACAAATTCGAATCAAATCATACAAAAACAAACAAAACCATACAAAATCGAATCAAACCATACAAAGTCAAAAGAACTAAAAAAAACTTCAACCCCTTTTTCGGGAAACGTTGTGAGTCCAATCCCAGCATCGATTCGTCCGATTCTCTTCGAATCCAGACGAAGCACAATTCATAACATTTTCTATCGCACGACCGTATTAAAAGAAAACTTTCTGACAAAAAAATGATCAAACCCGTTTCTCTTTCTCGAAAACGAAAACGTTTTTTCCCTACAACTCGTTATTTCCATAATGTTCAAAAATTCCATAAAATATCGAGCCATACGAAAATGTTATTGTTGCGCTAAAAGTAAATTCTATTTTTTATTTCCGCTCTTCTTTGCCGATATGCGGAGCATTACGCGTAGAAACTCCGCGCGAATTATCAATAAAACGTGTGGCAACGTTATTACCGATATACGCGATGATTATTGATAATTAATATTTACAATATCCCCTCGTTCGTTCAACCGGCTACACTTTCAATACGATGTTACTTTATCTGTAGCTCCGATGTAATGAACCGCCTCGAGTACCGCAATATAAATAACCAGACTCGAAATATTGGTTTTAAAGGTTTGGAGTTAATGACGGTAAACATTTACGCGGCGGCTGTATCTCCGGTTACCTTTCGTTAGTTAACAGGACGCGGACCTCCGCTTGCGAGTCCAAAATGACCCGGTCATTTTGCGAATGGTGCAGTGGAGAAATTAATGTGTGGAGACCATATATAGAGACCACATGTGTGTGTGTGTGTGTGTGTGTGTGTTCTTCTGGAGTGTATGCTTTCGCGGTAGGGCTGCGAAATAACTGTAGATCAACGAAACAATGGGCAGGGAAGAGGAAGCCCTCGGGTGCTCTCGATATATTCACTGCGCTCTCTTCCAGGGGAGGGGACAGTGCATATTGTCGAAAAGTGCCTGAATGGGCCAAAAGAGAGAGAGTGGGAGAGAGACAGACAGGGGAGAGAGGGGCAAAAGTTATAGAGGGAAGAGATAATACGAAAGCGATATATATACATAGATACACAACAAGAGAGAACTGCCTGTGGTCGCTGGCGGTCCTGGCGTTTTATGAAAATAGCGCCAATTAATTAACGAATGCCTCGTCGAGTTCGCAGGCTTGGCAATGTGCAAGCCTTCTCTCTCTCTCTCTCGCTCTCTCTCTCTCCCTCTCTCTCTCTCTCTCTCTCTCTCTCTCTCTCTCTCTCTCTCTCTCTCTCTCTCTCTCTCTCTCTCTCTCTCTCTCAGCGGTATACCGTTCATCCAGCAAACGTGGCTAATGAAAAGCGATTGCTTCATTGCAAATACGCGGCCCGGTCCCGGACTCGCGGCTTTTCTGCGGCGTCCGCCCGCCGCCCTTTTTTACTCTTCCGCTCGCCGTCTCTCTCTTCGTCTCTCGCGCGACCCTCCCAGCGCACCGCAATGACCGCAGTATATACGTGTGGCTTTTGAGTCCAATAATGTTATGCCAAAGTTTAGCTACCTCCACCTCCGAATATACGTACCGGGTTTGAAATATCATTTTCCACGCATATATATGCGGGGTGTCAGGAAGGTCGATGCAAAGCCTCAAGAGGATGATAGGTCGATTCGTTGGGAACACAACTAACCTAGGTTACCTTAGACCAGAGTCTAAGGATTTCGAGTTGTCACGGTGAGTATGATTTTTGAAAAATTTCCCAAAATTTGGTACGAAATCGTTCATAATGTTCAAACGGACAATGATTGGTAACTAAAAACTTATTTGCGTCTCGGCTTAATGTGTATACAATCGGCAAACACCGATACAATCATCTGTATCCACACAACTAAATGGGACGGGTTGAATAATCAAAAACTTGGCGAAAAATAAAAATACCTCGTATTTTAATGCTATTTTTGGAAAAATAGCATTAAGGCGGGATTCTACTTTGAAACCATGAAAAAACGCTATTTTCGTGAATTTTTTCTGAGAATACTATTAAAGATATCGATATGAGGTTTAAACTGTTCAATAAATACACTCTTTAAGTACATAAAAAAAAAATTTTGAATGTATTTTATTCATTTTTTGTACACGTAAAATATGTTTAAAGCCAACGCCTCGAAAAGCAGGTACCGTTGCCGTGGTCGTGAAATCTTCCCGACGGATGGTCTGAAACAAAAAAATCAAATAGTTTCATGTTCAGTATGTCTTCAGGAACCGACCTAACTAGAATATTTTATATACGTGCAAAATTAACAAAATGGCGGCTAAAATACGAAAAAAAAAATGTGTTTTTTTTTGGTTCTTTTTTGCAATAAAAAAATAGTTCTAATCAAAATTTTAAGTTGATTGTAGTTAGGTCGGTTGGTACACACATATAGAATATGTGTTCCAAATTTCATAAGGATCGGTTCAGTACTTTTTGAGTTATCACGACCACGGTACTTGAAAATGTCGTTTCGAGAAAAACGCGTTTAAAGTTTTGGTGAGTGATAAATCGTAGAAAAAATTATCTTACCCTCAATCAGCGATGCCTGGGCCATATAATATGCCTTCGACGTGTTCTAGGTGGGTGTTTTCATCCAATTTAGCCTTTTCAAAGTTTCAAAGTAGAATCCCGCCTTAACGTATGAGGTGAACGAGTTTGTAGCTAATTTTGGGAAATTTTCCGAAAATCATACTATAAGCTAGGCTCAATCATACTATAAGCATACTATAAGGTAGCATACATAATAAGCTAGGTTAGATGTGTTCCTAACGAGGTGACCTATCGCCCCCTTAGGGCTCTGCGTCGACCTTCCTAACACCCTGTATACGCAGGGTGAATCACAACGATAAGGGTCCCCTTGGTGAATATGCAGGTTGTGGTATTTTGCGTCCAACACACTTTTTGTTTTAAATGCCATTCGAGAAAAATTGCTCGAGATATTCACGTTCATTGTCCGACGCTGAGTCAACAATGGCACCGTATTTTCCGAGACGCCCATTTTTTTTCTTCCATTTTAAATAATAAACGTGACTTTTCCAATTGTATTATCAATTTGCAAAGCGAGTGTCTGTAACGATTCTCTACAAAAATAAGTGTGATGTTTCCGAGACGAACGTCCGATGGTAATACGAAATATTTTTTTTATCTACGAGATAGCTCAGTAACTTTGAATTTCCCAAATGGAAAAGCATGGTTTCATGCTTTAGAAAGAAAATTTTTTAATAAAAAAACTCTAGCTCAAAAATCAAAAAACTTATGACAGTTTGAAGTTTTTGGAAATAACTGGGCCTAAAAAATCTCCAAAACGATGAAATAAAAGGGGCAGCGTATATAAATGAAAACTAAACAACGGCAAAGAGATTGTACAACGAACGTGTGCAATTGGATCCGCACCGACCATCGTAACGTCACAGGCAGGCGCAGAGTTCTGATCGGCTAATTAGTTTCTGATAATTAAGCTCGTTCAATTGTTCGTCAGAAGAGACCCGTGTATTAAGCGGATTATTAATTATGAAGTTTCAGTAGTAGAGAGCCTGCCCGAAATCATATGGGTAAAGCCTTTTTGCATGGCGTTCCATGGTTATCCAATCTGGTGAAATTTCTCGGCCCCCATCTGCACCTGATTCTGCAGCCAGCTCCATGATCCTTGATTCAACGCTTTATCCTGTTCCATTCATCCCCCATGCGTGGTCACCGAACCCCACCCCCCTTTCGCCGCACCTTTCCCAGGCGCCCTGGTGCGATCCGGAGGAAGCACAAGTGCACTTAAAAAAATGGAAAAACACTCAAGGAACGACTGTTGCAGCTGGGCTTGTGAATTTTCCTGGGTGCGGGGACATGTGCGCGGTTGGGCATACTGTGAAAATATATATGCGCGTATGTCACCGCGCAAAAGTGTACGCGGTGTAGCGTACACTTTTATATATATATATATATATATTGTGAATATGCGACTGCGGTGCTCTAACATGTCACCCAGCATCAACCGGGGTCAGTACTCGGATGGGTGACCGATCAGCGGAGCACTGACTTACGGGCCGAAAAAATAAAAAATTGAGTCAGGTTATGATTGAAGCCGATGAGGCCATCTTACGTCAAGACAAAAATAAGCAAATTTTCAAAAACATTTTGTGTCGAAAATATTTTTTCTACATAATTGAAATTTCATGGGGCTAAATGATAAGAGATTGATCCGCATTTCGGAGCCATAATGCAGTCCCTCAGCTTCTTTGTGGCCGAGAATGACCATAAGCTCTTCTTTACGTTCGCTTCGTTATAAAGGGATCTCCCTCCACAAGTATTCACTGAAGAGCTTTTCCTTACCTATGAATGCTGATGAATATCGCGGGCTTGTTAAAAGAGAAATGGCATTTTCTCAGGAAATTTTTTCCGATTTTCATAATTTTTTCATTAACCCCTTCGTTGGCATTGACGCAATAGTGCGTCAAATAATTCCGTGCCCTGTGTGGCATTGACGCAATAGTGCGTCAACCTTTATTTCCCTATTTAACTTGCTCTGATTTGAAATCAGAGCCTCACTCGGGGGTTTTTGGGCTCGCTGAAGCCGAATTTGAAGTCAAAATTTGGAAATTCAAAATTGCGGCGCCAATATGGCGGACAAAAATCAAAAACTTTACTCGATTTAGATGAAAATTAGTACTCCGGAATTTTTGAGGTCGCTTATTACGAATCTGAACTTTAAATTTGAAAATTCAAAATGGCGGCGTTAGAATGGCGGACAGAAAATGAAAATTTTACCCGATTTAGATAAAAATTGGTACTCTGGGATTTTCGAGGTCGATTATTACGAATATGAACACAAAATTTAAAAATGTTCAATGGCGGATCTAATATGGCTGACGAAAGTGCAAAAAACAGCTCGTTTTGGATAAATCTTGGTACTTGGGGGTTTTCGGGGACGCTGAGTGTGATGCTGAACTCAAAATAAAGGAATTTTTCATGGTGAATTCAATAACATGGAGCATAATACAATAAATAGGTGGAAATATATGAAGCTTGAGTAGCGGGCTTCATCTAAATCAATCTGTATTATTTGTATTTTCATTCACCATATTTGTTCGTCATTGTGAATTCCTGAATTTTTGGTTCAGATTCGTAATCAGCACCCGCAAAAGCCCCAGAGGACAAGTTTTCAGGATAAAAAAAGAATCCTGCCATTTTGGGCACTATTTGTCGAATTCTCTCTGCCAACGAAGGGGTTAAGGGAAATATTTGTTCACTATTTTTGATCATTGGGGTATATTTTCTTACTACTTTTGGCTGTTGCATGGTATTTTTGTTATTATTAATATTTAAAAATCGCGGAGGTATGGCACGGTCTTCTAAACTGCATTTTCCAAACTGCCGTGACGTATAGCTGAAAAACTAGTCGACCGATTCTGATGAAATTTGCTATAAATCTTTCTAACCTTATTGTCTAAACCATTACCGTAAATGTTTTCGAAAATAAAATAAAGTATTTTTTATTGAAAAATGTAGCCATTTTTTCAGAAAATTCAATATTTTTGTTTCGAAGCCTACCATTGGATCGATTTTCAACATTTCCCACTTTTTCTTGCTTCATATTCTGCGTGTGAGTGTCACAACCCGTTTAGAAGACCGTGCCACGCCTCCGTCATTTGTAAAGATTAATAAAATTCAAAAATACCATGCATCAGCCAAAAGAAAACATACCTCGAGTCTCAAAAATCGTAAAGCCTTTAAAATCGTAAATTCCTTCAAAAAGAAAATCATGAAAATCAGCAATTTTTTCGTTGCCTAAAGAAATCTCGCCCTAAAAAACGGGCGCTACAAACACTGCAATATAATATAAGAGAGATACTACAGATTTGGAGAAGGTCGTCGATATGAGCCTGTATTCCAACTGTCCAACCAGAGCCCCCTGCATCCAAAGCCGTTCGAACTCTTTTTTTTTGGCACTCTCACTCTCGTTCGCGAGAGGCAAAATCCCTGCGCTGTGCAGTCACACCCCTCAGCCCTCCCAAGTTCCCCTTGCCGTCATACAGGGTCACTTTATTTTCACTTTCCGCATTTTATTTCACTGCGTACACGGCGGACGTACAACAGACTGGCCATCCTCTCGTCCGACGAAAAAGAAGAAGAGAGAGAGAGAGAGAGAGAGAGAGAGAGAAAGAGAGAGAGAGAGAGAGAGAGAGAGAGACGCCGAGCGAGCTTGCAGGAATGCAAGTGGAGCGAAAAAAAGAAGATGACGGTACGAAGAGCAGGGGCTTTCACCCGCGTGGTCGGACAGACAGAACCGAGAGAGCCGCACGTAGACACGCCGCTAAGCTCCGGACTCTGCAGCTCTACGAGAAAATCGGCGGCGTATATATATATCTATATATACATGTGCGTTTTTTCCTCCTGGGCCCGCGGATTAAAAGGACGTAATCTACCCAGATTAAGGATCCGCTCGGCGGACTGGCTTTTTCACGAGCGTAGACTACCCGTACGCGTAACGCACCCGTGACTTTTCTATGCTTGACCATCCCTTTCGGACTCCCGGCCCCACCGACTTCCGCCGCATCCCCCTATCTTCGATGTCCCACCGTGTACACGCGGGGTGGCTATTCCGCTCACTTTCGTTCTTCGTAGCCTCGCACATCAGCTTTTGGGATGGAAGAGACTTATCGATTTGTGCGCACGTCGCGCGGGGATCGTATAAACGCGATATATATGTATGTATCTACATGTCAAAAGTATGTTCGAACGAAGGGTCGGGTAGTTATTGATAAAAATGAATTTCTACAGTGAAATAGAAATGTACTTTTTATCGATATGGAGTAAGTGGGATATTGAATGATCGAGGAATGGACCGAGTTTCGAAAGATGATTGCACTTCCTCAAAATGATCTTATTTAGGGGACTTGGGGTCCTTATGGGAGGCCCGGTAATTTGGGTATGGCTGTTTGTGGTAGCAGGGACTATTTAGCGACCCTGGAGTTAAAAAATGTCAAATGGTGAAAATATTAAGCGATTTTCAAAATGAGTAAGAAACGTTTTTCATTTATGGTGTTGATGATTGCATCGTTGGAATGCAGAGAAGATATTTTGAAATATTTTTATTATCTCATTTTTATGAGATTAGCTATTTTTGCAGCTCTTGGGTTTAAATACCGAAAATTGTGGAGAAAATAAATTAATTTAAGAAGCTCCGATTTGCACGATAATTGTACACATCGGCAATTGGTTGTTCGATATTTCGAAAACGAAAAATTGCTGAGCAGCTCATTGGTTCGCAAACTCTATTAAAAGATGAGTCAACGTCTTATTCAGTATCCAACAGACCAACGAATCAAAATACTTTTGTTCGCTTGTATCTCTCCCATCTTGTATATGCAGCATCTGCCTGGTTCCGTATTGACGCAGTTTATTGCACCGATACGTTGCCAGATGTACGCCAATTTCTCGAATCATTGAGAACGAAGGCGGAGGGACGAGAGGCGGTGCTGAGGTAACGGACGGCGCTATCTTTCCTTCCGCTAGCTTCGACATACTCTATATACATCGAAAGAACGATAAACACGCGTAATATACGTATAAACTTCCGGGGAGTTGATATCTTTAGGGTGTCGGGGAGGGAGAGTAGAACGAGACGGGAATCGTTGCAGCTCGATCACCATGGGATTTTTGAGGGGAGAGGCGACTCGAAATATAGCGGAAAATCACACGGTTTTCGAGATAAAAATCATCTGCTTTTGAATTTTCGCATGCCGTTTCTACACGTGATAACATTTTGACCCGGTTAAAAAAAATACTCTTGGTTATTTGGTTCATCTAGAAGAGTCTTCTATTTAACCTTGAATGTCAAGGAAACTTTATGATCTTATGCAGAGTATTCATACAAACAAATTCGAACATCTAACTTTGATAGCCTGCAGTGTAAACAAAAATGTACTACGCGTACCGTGCCAATAACTTAAAAAAGTTGCTTACATGGAACATCACTTTGGTGCCCTCCTCCGATTTTATTGAAACTTTTTTATGTGGAAGAGTTTTTATGATCAAAAACTAAGAGACACGTATTTTTTTATCGGCGGACAAACGGTTTTAAGGGGTGACACACACCCTCGAAAATAGGGGTATTTTTCGTTTTTCGTCGATAATGTTAGCGTTCTCATAACCAATGTATAGTACACGAAATAATAAGCATTGTTGCAGTTTGAAATTTTTTTATATCTTGTACTGTTAAAACTTCATCGACGAAAAAAGAAAAACATCCCCGTTGTTGAGGGTGCGTTTCACCCCTTAAAACCATTTTTCCGCCGATTATTGTCGATTCATATCAGTTGTAAAAATCGCATGCGAGAAACCAAAAGCAGATGATTTTTTCAAAAATAACTTTAAGCCCAAAATCCAGAAAATTGTAGGACTTTTACTAAACTGAAATCCACTAAATGTACTGAATTTACTAAATTTACTAATTTTACTAAATTTACTAACTTTACTAAATTCACTAAATTCACTAAATTCACTAAATTCACTAAATTTACTAAATTTACTAAATTTACTAAATTTACTAAATTTAGTAAATTTACTAAATTTACTCAATTTACCAAATTTACTAAATTTACTAAATTTACTAAATTTACTAAATTTACTCAATTTACCAAATTTACTAAATTTACTAAATTTACCATATTTACTATATGTACTAAATGTACTAAATGTACGAAATTAAGTAAATCCACCGCATGTACTAAATTTACTAAATTTACTAAATGTACCACATTTACTATATGTACTAAATGTACTAAATGTACGAAATTTAGTAAATTCACTGCAAGTACTAAATTTACTAAATTTACTGAATATGCTAAATGTACTATAGAAATATATATATATATATAAATACATACTCGTACACCAGGAATGGAGAGAAGAAATCCTGGTGGACGATAACGCGTTGAAATATCGTGATTCGGTTCATCGGCGTGCGGATGAAAAATCACTTTATCCGTCTGGCAGGTTTTCGAGGGTGAGAAAACGAGAGAGAGAAAGGAGCGAGAACGTGTGCACGAGAAGGACGTGTCCGAAGATTTTATGACCCGAAACGCTCCGATCAAACGGAAGACATTGGCCACTTCGAGCGCCAGGACCATTCGCGATAGCTCTCGACGTCGACATATCGCACGTATATCAAACTGCGTCGAGCATCCCGATTGAAATTCCTCCATAAACGCCTGTATACGGGTGTACATTTCTAACATATTATTTTACAGGTTGGGGCTATTCATTGTAGGAGGAAGAGGGCGAAGGAAGATAAGGCTACAAGCGTATCTAGCAAGGTATATGCGGAATATCCCCGCGCTCTTCGAGAATCCCTGGCGTCTTACCATTTCCGGCAGATTAAGGGCTTCCCTTCCGTTCGATACGGGAAATGGATCAAGAGATAGAAGAGGCTAGGGACAAAGGTGGAGGCGAAGGGATCAATGATGGGCCAACTCTGCGCTCGAAGATCAAAATGCCAATAGGATAAACTCTGTTAGGAGAGACGAAAGTCTGGGTGATGCTGACCGGAAACAGTGGACTGATCGCCGGTGTCAGGCGCCGGAGATAACTCTACAACTGTTGAATCGGTTTCGATGAATCTTTTATAGATTCTTTTACAGAATCTGTAAAGAAGGAATCAGATGAATCTTTTACAGAATGTGTAAAGAATGAATCGGATGAATCTTTTACAGAATCTGTAATGAATGAATCAGATGCATCTTTTACAGGTTTTTTTTACAGAATCTGTAAAAAATGAATCAGATAAATCTTTTACAGATTTTTATTACAGAATCTGTAAAGAATGAATCAGATGAATCTTTTACAGATTTTTTTTACAGAATCTGCATAGAATGAATCAGATGAATTTTTTACAGATTTTTCTTACAGAATCTGTAAAGAATGAATCAGATGAATCTTTTACAGAATCTGTAATTAATGCATCAGATGAATCTTTTACTGAATCTGTAATGAATGAATCAGATGCATCTTTTACAGGTTTTTTTTACAGAATCTGTAAAAAATGAATCAGATAAATCTTTTACAGATTTTTTTTACAGAATCTGTAAAGAATGAATCAGATGAATCTTTTACAGATTTTTTTTACATAATCTGCATAGAATGAATCAGATGAATTTTTTACAGATTTTTCTTACAGAATCTGTAAAGAATGAATCAGATGAATCTGTTACATATTTA
The DNA here is from genome assembly GCA_951751655.1 of Ophion costatus. NCBI lineage: Eukaryota > Metazoa > Arthropoda > Insecta > Hymenoptera > Ichneumonidae > Ophion > Ophion costatus. Next base: position 5,806,014 of record OX632359.1, read on the forward strand.
TTTAACAGAATCTGTAAAGAATTAATCAGATGATTTTTCTACAGACTTTTTGAAAATAGATCCTGTGGTGAATGAATCAGGTGAAGCTACAACGACCCATTTAGTATCAATTGCGGGATCATCAAAGCGTAAATTTTTCAAAAAAATTGATTTTTTCTTAAATCATCCGATAGTATCGACGGTTATAAACATGCTGTTCACCTACTTACATAAACGTAAGTAGACCATTTATATAAAAAATACCGCCCTCGAGCCTTTAAATGCGTTTATCTCGAAATGTCGTTTTTCAAAACGGTGTACACTCTTAAAGGAGGAGTTTTCAAGCCATCCGTCTTGAATTTTGATACAATATTCTTCACGTTATTCCTTATCTTGCTATGGAAGCTGTTTTTTTTTTAATCTTTATATTTTTTACCGAAAAACTGTCAAAAAATATGCTAAATTCGATATTCTTTTTGCAAACCGCCCCCATTTTGTCAATTTTGATAAAAAATAAAGCCTCCATAGCAAGATAGCGGCTTTCATACTGACTAATAATCTTTTTACAAATGTTATTTCAGATATTTACCAATAGTTTGCCGCAGCGCGGCGGAGCACTGTGGCAAAACTTTTTTCAAACTGGGAGGGCGGATTACTCGAACTCCATTGCATGGATCGGATTGGAATTTTGATAGTAGCTTCACAATTACATTCTCGATGGGAGTACGTAGGCATTTTTTGATTGAATATAAACTTTTTTTTAAATAAACAATTGACTGCTTATTTTTTGGGCAAAAAATCGTTTTATTTCTTTCGCAGGGCGCCATTTTTCAAAATTTGATTTAAAAAAATCCCTACATAGTCCCGTAGCTAATAATATACAGATTATAACTTTTTTTTTTGTTTTGTTCCAGGTTCTTATACTTTACGGTTCCAGGCTTATAATCCAGGTCCAGGTTTATACTCTACGGTTCCAGGTTCCAGGTTCTTATACTTTACGAGAAAACCGTCCTCCCGTGAAGCTATTTATAAAAAACACGTTTTTCAAGATGGGCCATTTTCACCGCCATTTTGTATAAAAATTATAATAAATTTGTTTTTTATACTTTAATATGTGTTAAATAAACCCTCGAAAAAAAATCCTATTCCTTTTATCATACTCCCAAAATAAACTGTCAAAGTTAGCCCTATTTTTGTGCGCGTAGAGTGGTGTTATCCCTTAACGACGTACGATCACTTCCACAGGGTCAAAAAGAGTCTACATTTATTTTACCCACAGCTGCTCTGATTGATGTTTACTTATGTTGATTATTCGTATCATCGATTATAGTGTGCCAAGTGTTGCGGTAAATGATGAATTTATAGCACGCGAACAAATAAAAACTGAAAAATTAGATTGTCAACGACTCGGTAGTAATCTTCGTAATAATAATATTAACATATCGACCATAAAAACGAACTAAAAAGACAAAAAAAATCAGCCGAAAACATATTAAAAAAGGCTTGAATTACCCCAGCGAAATTAGCACGATAGGCAGAATATAATTATACATATTATTGATACGTGATAAATGACAAAACTCGGTGGATAAAAATTGGCGGCAATGATCGTACCTCCTTGATTACAAAATATCAGACGCTCCCCCGTAGTATGAAGTTTGAATCCGTAAATCCGCACGATACAACCAATTAAGGCGGGATTCTACTTTGAAACTTTGAAAAGGCTAAATTGGATGAAAACACCCACCTGGAACCCATCGAAGGCATATTATATGGCCCAGGCATCGCTGATTGAGGGTAAGATAATTTTTTCAACGATTTATCACTCACCAAAACTTTAAACGCGTTTTTCTCGAAACGACATTTTCAAGTACCGTGGTCGTGATAACTCAAAAAGTACTGAACCGATCCTTATGAAATTTGGAACACATATTCTATATGTGTGTACCAACCGACCTAACTACAATCAACTTAAAATTTTGATTAGAACTATTTTTTTATTGCAAAAAAAGACCCAAAAAAAACGCATTTTTTTTCATATTTTAGCCGCCATTTTGTTAATTTTGCACGTATATAAAATATTCTAGTTAGGTCGGTTCCTGAAGACATACTGAACATGAAACTATTTGATTTTTTTGTTTCAGACCATCCGTCGGGAAGATTTCACGACCACGGCAACGGTACCTGCTTTTCGAGGCGTTGGCTTTAAACATATTTTACGTGTACCAAAAATGTATAAAATACATTAAAGAAAAATTTTTGATGTACTTAAAGAGTGTATTTATTGAACAGTTTAAACCCCATATCCATATCTTTAATAGTATTCTCAGAAAAAATTCACGAAAATAGCGTTTTTTTCATGATTTCAAAGTAGAATCCCGCCTTAAATATTCGCCCAGAATTTCACCCAGGCTCTCCTCGTTACGTTGACGAGCTGATATTATTATTGTGAACTCCCGGGGATTTGGGGCACGGGAAAAGCTCGGAGAGCCAGCACACAGCCGGGAGACGCAAAAGCGGATCCTCCAGCGGAGCCACTTTTCTGCGGGTTCGCGGGCTCATTAAACGCACAAGCGATTCACGAAGACTTGCTCTCGAGTGCAAATATATATATAGTGCACACGACATACGAGTACGTCTATGTATATTTATACGCGTGTATTATAAATACTCGACTACATAAAGGTTCTGAGACTTCGAATTGTGTATGAGGAGCGAATTGAAAGCTCTCTCTCTCTCTCTCCCTCCCTCTCTCCCTCACGCTGCGCTGATTCGTGAGAGGCCAATACGCGCGGCCGAAGTAGAATATGCACAATGGCCAACCGTACCTAAATGAAAACGTCTATGCGTAGGATAATCGTTCGAAATAGCCGGATTTGTATGGCCTCCGTACGTACTCCATCTGCGAGGAAGGACAGATCGGCGGATAGGGAGGAAGAGGGGGGGGGGCGGGGGGTAAAGGGTTCAATAAAAAAGGGAGAGCGAGAGATGCACCGGAAATTCGGCATATAGGAATTCCCCTATACTATGCTCCGTAGCTGAGGGCCAAAGCACAATCGAGAGCCCCCAATATCGAGGCCATGCCAGATATTAAAAACTGTCCGTTTGGGCAGACTGGAATGGAGCGAGACGGGAACGTAAGGGCGATAGGGAAAAAGTTTGTGCACTCGCAAGAAAAAAGAAGAGGGAGGGGAGGATTGGATGAAATTAAGTTTATTAGTGCTCGTCCATAATAATAATTAAAGGAGACTTCATATAAAAACGAAGAAAGATGACTCTACAGTAGAGTGATATAAAATTTGAAAACGCAAAGGCAAACGAGAATGCAGAAAAAATACGCAAATAAACGGAAACTCGAAAATAGAAAAGAATGAAAATGGTACGAAAATAATAGATACTTGATACAAAAATAAATAAAAAATGAAAAAGGAAATCTGTATAATATGGGCTAAAGAAAAAATAACGCATATTAAAGGATAAATACAAATAAGAATACAAGAACAGAGGGTAAAACAAAAAACGAAGAATGAAAAACAAAGGCAGAATGATAAGCAAATAAAAATAAAATACAAGAGAAAGAAAATGGTACAAAAATGAAAGAAATTAAAGCGACGATGTGTATCTGTATAAGCGAAAGCAAAAAAAAGCATGTCAAAGTGAAAACCAAAATTCAAATAAAAATAAAAAAGCGAGGATACCACAAAATAATGCAGAATAAAAAGAAAACGCATATCGAATACGCAAATAAAAAAAAATTGCAAATAGAAAACAAAGAATATGGTACAAAAAAAGAAACTCGATACAAACATTGAAGAATCAAAAAGTAAATGTGAATGTATATAACATCAGCTAAAATTAAAAAAAATATATATCAAAGTAACAATCAAAATACAAATAAGATTAAAACGAGAGGAGAGCGAGTCACCAAAAACGCTCGATAGTGCCTGCAGCGAGTATTTGCCTAACCATTCGTTAAAACGTAGTTTCCAAAGGTTAAAGAGCGACAGAGAGGGAGAGAAAGAGAAACGAAAGACACGTTATGATGGGGTACCTGATACAATTGTATGGAACGCTTTTCCTCCTCATGTAATTTCACATAATCCTTGATCATATTCGGTACACGTAAACTCGGCAATTCTGCTTTCAAGCTTTATGCCACATATATGATGGTCTTGAAGTTTGCATCGTTGGAATACAACGAAATTTTTATATTCTTCGTTGCCACCCAAAATATTTTCCAAATTTACGGTGCAAAAGATTCCAAAAATCTCGACAAAAAAAAAACGTTCGAGTGCTGTTGGTGACCTAAAAAAACCAATGGTTTGTGAATTTACAACTTGATTGTTGAAGATACTGAATTTCCGTTGCGTTGCAACGTTGCAAACTTCGACATCGTCAAATATGAATAGGCGCACGAGTCTCCGGTATTTCCGTTCACCCTCGAACTTCCGGGTTCACCCGTTTCGCGACGTGTGTCGATTTTCGACGGCACTCTTCTTGATTTTCAGCTGGACGCGTGACCATCCTCCGCAATCCGCCTTGCTGTACTTTGCTGCTCCTTTCGCTAGACGAAGACTTCTTTCTGTTGTCATATATAAATATGTGTATGTGCGTGCGCGTGCGTGTGCGTGTGCGTGTGCGTGTGCGTGTGGGTGGGTGTGTGTGTGTGTGTGTGTGTGTGTGCGTGTGCGCGCGCGTGTGTGTGTGTGTGTGTGTGTGTGTGTGTGTGTGTGTGCGTGTGTGCGTGCGTGTGTGTGTGTGTGTGTGTGTGTGTGTGTGTGTGTGTGTGTGTGTGTAGGCATATCCATATATATGTTCCTATATACATATATCGCGCTCCCATCTTCTCCAGCGACTGCAGTGACGTGCTCCATGCAGCCTCAGGATTTTCTTTTGTTTTCTCGAGCGGCAGGGTAAGGGGGGATAGAAAAGCACAGAAAGACAGAGAAGAAGAGAGGGACGGAAAGGGGAGGCGAGCTTGGCTCATCCGCCGCGCACCATCGCACAATAGACATTGTGGCTAAATTAAAAGCGCCTCTGGAGTTTCCATATTTCGCTGTTCAACAGAGAAAATCCTCGACGCTGCGAAAGCCAAGCCTGCGGCCCTTCGTTTCATTTTGACTCGTTGGAGTCGTCGTTGCGTCCACAAGACTATCCGGCTGCCCGTTGGCAGCATATTCATCATCACCATCATCATCATCATTGTCGTCATCATCATCATCATCATTGTCGTCATCATCATCATCATCATCATCATCATCATCATCATCATCATCATCATCATCATCATCATCATCATCATCATCATCATCATCATCATCATCATCATCATCATCATCATCATCATCATCATCATCATCATCATCATCATCGTCATCATCATCGACATCATCATCGTGATCGTCATCATCATCGTCATCATCATCGACATCATCATCGTGGTCGTCATCATCATCATCATCATATATATAGGATATACCAGGTGTAGAAGTGTGAAACTGGAATTTCCCTATAGATGGTGCTAGCCATCAGTATAGGGACCGTAAGACCGCTTCTGCAGCGCCATCATCTCCCTCTAACAGCTGACGAAGATTTCCAACACACAACAGTCCAAATTCCCTACACCGGTATATTTTTATATAACCTTAAACATGTCGAGTTTCGTGCCTACGAACTACGATTTGCGGACAGCATTGGTTTTCTGTTATCATTTAAAGAAAACTGCTGCAGAATCGCATCGAATGCTTGTAGAAGCTTACGGCGAACATACTCTTGGTAAAACACAGTGTTTCAAGTGGTTCCAAAAATGCAAAAGGGGTAATTTTGACGTGAGAAACGAAGAGCGTGAGAAACCACCGAAAAAGTTCGCAGATAACGAATTGCAAGCCTTATTGGATGAAGATGATACTCAAAGTCAACAAGAACTCGCGGATCATTTGAATGTGACGCGGAAAGCCGTCCTCTTTCGTTTTTATCATTTTCAAACAACAGACGTGTAATTTTTACAAAAAAATCCGGTTTCATACTTCTACACCTGGTATATATATTGGAGCCATTTTCTACATCATCTTTAGGTAAACGAAGGACATCAAACCCGCAAATAATCGATTCGCCAAAAAATAATGAAGTACTGTCCTCAAAATAGACAGATGTGATAGGTAACACTAGATGAGTGATGAAAAGTGACGTCGAAAAGGGAAAGTCTAGATGCCTCGTATCGATACCTATCCGAAACACCCCCATGTATGTTGAATTTCCCAAGACCGGAGGATATCAAAGACCAACATCAATGCAAGTTCAGTATGCAAAGTCGCAGATGCACTACGAGCCCAATAATGCGCTGGTGGAACATCGGATTCCTGTACAATCGTCTAACGTGGAAAAACGCCGAAAGTTGGTAGATCCGGACAACCAAACGACAGGCCACGAAGGGGTGGAAGCAGAGCATCGCTAAAACCGCAACAATGTGGCTTGTTCACTATATCAGTGGCCCACATTTGGGTGATACGTTGGAAATTCCCTCCAGCTCCGGATCTCATACCACCTTCCTTCGGGGCCTCCTCTTATCCATTGTGATAAGCGCGCTAGGTTGCGGCAAAGCTGGCAGGATGCGAGGAACCGAGCCAAGTAGGCGACAAGGGCCTCCCGGGCGTACGTTTATTCGGGTCACATAATCCGTGGATATTAAACCGGCAACGTGGGAAATAAAGATTCACGCGCACATCTGGGCTCTGCATGCGGTGCATTCGTTCTGGACTTGCGGTGTTGACATGGAAGATCGCTGGGGAGGACTCCTCGTATGGGCTTTTGAGGTGCAGTGATAGGTGCCTTCTTTGGACAAATGCTGGAAGCTTCTAGGTCTTTTGAGGATAATCTGCGGTTTTGAGAGAATAAGCGGGAAATGCCGAACTTCAAATTTTGGGCATGTCCTCACCTATGGATATTGATGTAGCTCGGGGCTCGAAAATATGATGTTCATTTGATCGTGCTGAAGGTCGTTTTTCCAGAGTGTCGATTTGATTGTGATAGTTCTGATTTCACGTATGTGCTTAGAATTTCCTACCAAAAGATGTTGGGGTTCTAACTTCGGTTGATGTCAACTTGCCGAATCTTGGAAACAAAGGATCAAGTCTCGTTGAATCTTGTTAGACCTAACGATGTCCATTTTTCAGCAACCCTAAACAGCTTTCGAACTCGACTCGGCAGTAAACCAGGTCAGGATCAAGATAGGCGGAATTTAGAAAAATATTCGAAAATTCCTATGCAAACCATACGAGACATGTTATAAGTGATATCCAAAAATGTTAATATCGAACTACCGGAGCACATGAGGGTCAGACTCCCGGGGCTAAAAAAGGGCTAGACCTCATTCGAAATCCTGATTTATTTCATATTACCTCATTGAAAGTGATGCTGCTGAAGTTTGCATCGTTGGAACGTCCAAGTTTGCATCGTTGGAGAATCGGGAAATGAAGATTTTTGTTGCGTTCCAACCCTGCAGGCTTCAACATCACGAAAAGTGTGCAATCAGCTCTTGCAAAGAGCGATAACCAATGCATCTTTTTTGTCCTCAAGTAAAACCCAGCTCAAACTCGGGGGATCCTACAGTGATCACAACGGGAACACAAAAGCTCGCGAAATTGGAAATGCATGCAGCAACCGGTCGTAAAATCACCTCTGTGGAAGAATCCCCAGTAGCTTTTCTCGCAGTCCATTTTTCATTTTACCTTTTCACGTGATGCACCACGCGTGGCTTTATGAAAACGCTCGAGCAATTATAAGGAAACTACCAGTGTCTTTTGTGTTGTTCTAGCGACGGCGAATAAGAGTGTACGCACCAGACTACCGTTGCTTGGGTGGACGATTGTTGTCCAGGTCACAACGCACCGTCAACGGGCAATGGTGCAGATGAGGATGTGCAAAAAAAAAATCGGGGCGGTAGGCGCGAGTGGGTTGCATGAAACGGGTCGACATCGAGTAGGGCGACAGGGTGGCGATGGAGTCCATGAACGCGGAGAGTATAATATCGATCCGATCATTCGCCAACCGAGGGAAGTGCGCTTGACTGACACGGTCAAACATGGAGGTCCGCGAGTTATTCAAACGCGATATTAGTTTTCTCGCGCGGGCATTGACGAGCTTGAGTGACGGGGCTACTGATGACGGTGACGTTCGATGTGCCTCAAGCTCAGCCCGTACTCGACGCGTTTTCCACCGAACGGAAGCAACTGGATGACATCGCTGCAGCAATCAATTTATGTCTCGCCGGCTCTTTGCGCATCAGGTGGCGCAGAGTCATCGTGCGCTGCGCAAAGACGATTATGACTTTTCAATTGGACGTCTTCATTGGGTCTTCTCGTCTTTCTGCATGCCTTTCCATGTCCCTTGGTACGCCTTCGCCGCACGGAGAGAATTTTTAAGTAATTTTTACTGTGAAATCACAGTAACTCGGTGACAAATGTGCAATTCTTCAGGTTTTTAGGAAATAAATTATAAATTTTCATCGAAATGAATCAAAATTTACTTTTGCGTAACAGAAATTTAAAATATTTTCCAGAATTTTTACTGAAATTAATAGTAAAATTGCATGAAACGTAAAGATTACGACAATAAGTTAAAAAAGTGCTAATATAAATGAAATTTTTCAGTGGAACATTGAGAAATTTGCGTGTTTTCCATAAAAATTTAAAAAAGGAAGCCGAAATTTTCCGTGCGTCCACCGGAATTTTACGTTCTTTATAGTGAAATCAGTTAGGGCTAGGTCGCCTGACCGTACGCGTGAGTTCTGTGTGCGAGCGTGCGTATACGTGAACGTAAGCTGTGAGAGTGTGCTTGTGTATGACGCAGTATGACGAGCACAAACGACGCCGACCCGCGTTGCTTAGCAACAGCGGTACCGCGCATGCGCATTATAGTACGAAGCATGGGCCAAGAAAACCTCGTGGTCTCGTGCAGTCTAACGTGTTCTACGCAGTTCTACGCAAGAAAACAAAGAAACGTGAAAAGAAACTTCGATAAAGGACGTCTACAATGGTACGGAAAGATGATATGCTAAAATAAGTAGCAATCAAGAACACAAATGTTCAGAAATACAGTATATAGAGTATTTATTTAATCATAGGGAATTAATTTTTCGCTAGGGATTTTATAAATTTCAAGTTTGTCCAGGTTATTTTTACTGTAGAAACTTGGAATTTTTTAGGCAGCCCATTGTTAAAATTCTACATGAGAATGTGTCAGAATTTTTACTGAAAGAAATGTAAAAAATTATGCTACTTGCTTAAATTTTTACATGAATGAAAGCAAAATATTAAAAGCTAGTGACAATTTTTGACTATGTGCACATTTGTCACCGGTTTCAAATTTTTAATGTAATTTTTACGGAGATTTCACCGTAAAAAATACTTAAAAATTCTCTCCGTGCGGGTTTTACTATTCTGTCCAATTGACATCCTACGCTTGTTACTTGACTATTTCCAGAGAGAGGGCCCCGGAACGTTGTCCGCGGCGTTAGGACCCGTCGGGGCGCAGGCCGAGCGGTCACCCATCCAAGTATTGGCCCAGGCCAACGCAGCTTGACGCGGAAGATCGCTGATGGCGGTGTATCATCGATCCACTTTTATCGCGATGTCAGCAGGATACGTACTTTTTATTTGCCAAGTGAATAGAGGAATATAATTCTTATGACTCGTCGACCATGAATTTCAGGATGAGACGCAAACTCGTGACATTGCCGTCGCATTTGGGACTTTTCGCGAGTTGATGCAACTGCGAATCCGGTAAATCCCCCTTTAACGACCTCATTTGCCTCGTCAACGTCGTCAAAAAGCAGGCGATGGCGACGGCGAAGAATGAGGGCCAACGCGATAAAAGAGAAAAAGTTAGAGATAACCGTGGAGGAGAAATTGAAACGGCTCCACGGCGTACTTGACTGTGGACTTAATACGGTGCCTTAATCTCGTCTGATTTGAAGTCTGACGTTGAAATGCCGCTGAAAGAGACCTCGTCAGAGTAAAGGAGAGAAAGGACCTCGAGAGCTGGAGGAAAAAAGAAGACGGACAGAAACGAATGAGAGAGGGGAACGGAAAGTTAACCTGAAAGTTTGAGGGACCCGTTGAAGAGAGAAAACCCTTCTTCTCTCTCTTGTCCTCTGCCTCTTTCTCTCTCGACCTCTCTGATAAAGATTCAAGGAGACTTCACGAGGAACTTGGGTCACCCCTTTCGCTCGAATAATTTGCTAATCGAGTTCGACTATGATCCTCTTGTCCTTGAATCTTATCGTGATTGCGAGCTGCCTCTTCTTCAGCCACTGATCCAATCGCAAACCGAGGGAAGTAACAGTTTTTCGTTTCTTCCAACCAGAATTCTATTGGCATTCCGCTCCTTTGGCTTTGGTGAAATTTCAGACTTTTTGAGCAACAGCTACTAATTGTTGGCCCACTTTTTCGCAGTGCCTTCGCAGTCATTTTTTTCTGGGATGCCAATGCGGATCACCGTATCGATTTGCCAGGAATATAATGGACAGAGGCTCCTCTTCACTCAAGGGTGTTTTCTTCTCTCACGTCAGCGGACAGCTCTCTCGGTCCCTACTCGCGTTTGTCTATCGCCCTCTCACTCGGTCTAATTCGCTATTTCCTCCCTTCGCTGTCACTCCGTGACGTTGCCCCAGGAGGAGACGGCACATCGGGCGTCCCATAGATAACGTCCGAGATAGTGGGTGACGGAAACGAGAAAAAACCGAAGACAGAATATACGCACCGAGACTCGGATGCGAGAGACAGGTGCTCGTCACTTGTATCGCGCGGAGCGGCCCTGACCCGAAATCATTCTTATTGGGCTTGGTTCTTCCATCTTGCCTGTCACCTTCGGATCCTTCGACTTTTGGGGATATTTGATACGACCCGGACAGCTATACAGGTATACTCTAGCTTATGTATATCGTGATAAAGGTTTCTTCTACAGCTTGACGTTTTCGTCATTTTCGCAATTTAAAAAACTACCCCGTCACGCGGAAGTTTTATTGTTATACTGACAAGGAACATCCCTCAGGCGTCGTCCTTCGATTTTGTTGAAACTCATATATGTTTTGAAGCATTGAAAATCAAGCGACACGTATTTTTTTTCATCGGCGAAAAATCGTTTTCAAGGGGTGAAACCAGCCCTCGAAGAAAGGCATGTCAAGGGGTAATATTGCAATTTCACCCATAAGCATTCGACCGATTGCAATGGAACAAAAACGAAAATTCTTCTAATCCGAAGCGATGGAAAGTCCACTAGAGAGCTATCGCAAAAAAAGCTAATCGAGGGGTGAATCGTCCCTATATTTGCCTTTTTCACCCCACACGTTGAAGGGTTGCATGGAAATCAACAAAATCATTTTGAAAAGGGGACAAAATTGAAGTTAATGTGTTTTTGTGCATTCGCTGGACAGCAAGCTTAAGGGGGTAAAGCACTTCTTACGTGAATTTAATCATCGCCGTCGTATTTTCTGCTTTAAGGGTAAAACTACCCCCGCGAAATTCCATTTGATTCGCGGTTTCGACAAATTTTCATCATTCGCAGTCCTGGTAGAACAAATAGAAGGGAAAGCCTGAAAGCGGTCATTTTCATAGCGTGATTGAATTTCCAAAAATAATAAACATCATTCAGCATCGTATTCTCATTCGACCAGCTGAATTTCAGCGTGGAAAAAACACAGTCGCTATAATTCAATAATACTACTAGGCATATACCTATATATACATTTTTATGCACACCCGAACCGAGGGAAGCAACAGGCCACCCCCTTGCAGTTTCTTCGCCACGTTTGCTCTCCAGTGCAAAGAATCTCTCTACAAATTGATAATTGTTTTTGCCAATCAGCGAGCATGAACGTGTCGTTCAACATACATGAAAAATAAAATGGAAGCAATGAAGATAAAAAGAAGCATCTCCGGAGAAGTATACGTGGTATAGATACTGTAAAATTTGGACGAAGCACAAAACTATATATATATATATATATATATATATATAAATATCTTCTTATGTTACATATAGGACATTCCACGCGATTTCACCTAGCCCGTGACCCCAACCAATTTTGGCATTCCCGATTTTTTGTTGTAAAATTGTACCTCAGGAAAAGAATACCCACATCAATTTTTAGATTTTTATCTCTTCTCTTTTAGGAGCCATAAGTTTCCAAAATCGTCGCTATCGCGAGGTTTGGAAACGTTTAAACGCTAATAACTCCTCAACTAATTCAGATATCGACAAATATCACTGCATATTTCTTTTTCATTTTGAAGCATCCTTACATTAAAAAATATGAAAAAAATGATCAATTATCAATGTCAATGTTTTTTTTGCTTCTAAAGACAAAACTATTTTTTTAAGACGTGTAACATTTTTTATTTCTTTCAAAAAATTCTTTAAAATAGAGTGACCCGGTCTATGATTTTTAAGACTAGTCTCATCGTGGGCTCATTTTTACTTCTATTTTTTTTCGAACTAATCATATTTTTGTTCAGAAGATTTTTGTCATTTCAATCTCCAGTAATGCTATTAATGATTTTGTGATTTCCAGTTCGGTTTTGACAGGCCTGAAACGGTTTATTTTTCATACGTGCTGAATTTAACAAAAAAAAACGATTTTTTATTTAAAATAATAGCGTGGAATACCCCATATATATACCATAGATATATATATATATATAAAATATGATATAATATCGCGTATATAGAGAAGTTGAGCGAACAAAGTTAAAGAGCGAAGAGTAAATGAAATCATCGCAAAGTTGAAGCTTCCCTCCCGGTGGCTCTAGCATCGCTCGCCGTGTTCTCTACACGACTTGGGAAGCCACTGTGTGCAACGCGGGCCCCCGGGGGCAATGGAAAATAAAACAATTTCCGGCGCGCTGCTGGATCGTGTTAAAAGTCAACTTATTACGTCCTGTGAACCGAGCGAGCGAGCGGGTACGGGAGCGGCAAGAAAAGTGGACAGGCAGCTCAAAATCCCGCAGTGTAGGCGTAAAACGCGCGTTTTTTTCTCTATACTTCTTAAAGAATGAAAAATAATATAAAATGTAATAAAATAAAATCTGTGATGTACTACGGACGGGAGGGGCGGAAAACTTTTTAACGAAACTTTTGATCGTGCCAAAGGCGTGGGAGAGTGAGTGGGAGCATGTGCGTATTCATATATACATATATATATATATATATATACACGAATTTATATATATAGTCGCGGAAACTTTATTAATTACGCACTTTACGTTGAGTAAATTCGACGCGACAAACTTTATTTCATGAGTCCTGGATTCTCCTCTCTCTCTCCCTCTCTCTCTCTCTCTCTCTCTCTCTCTCTCTCTCTCTCTCTCTCCCTCTCTCTCTCTCTCTCTCTCTCTCTCTCTCTCTCTCTCTCTCTCTCTCTCTCTCTCTCTCTCTCTCTCTCTCTCTCTCTCTCTCTCTCTCTCTCTCTCACTCTTCATCTCCCACTTTCACTCTCGTTTCGCGTTTCCATGTCCGCTCCGGAGTTTCAAATTCAGCTTGTGCACGCATTGCGCTTTCCACTATACCGTTCCGAATGTGTACGCGCTCACTCTCGTCTGTAGTACGAACAATTATCCCGCTACGGGCACTTGGCGTGCAGCCATAGAATCAGAGAGTTACCGCTAAACTGAGCCAAATCCGCCCGCCCCCTCTCGCTCTTCCCGGACCCCCCACAGGTGGGTATAACTCTCCGAAACGCGGCGTGGAAAATCGCTTAAGGCCATTATAAGTATAACTCTTTTTTTCGCCCCGGAAGAAAATTATACGCGGATGGTGACGTCAGCGGCTCCTAAATCCTTGCGCACTCACGCGAATAATTGCATTTGGGATGGCGAGCTTTTTGTGTGCCCTAAGCAAATTATCATGAAGTCAATATATTTATGGGCGAAAAATGGCAGAATTAAAATAAAAGGAAATTTCATTGATGTTTGTACGATTAACGTGGATATTCGTACAATTAAAGTGGTTTTGAAAATAGTAATTATTATGAGAGTCGATCGCATCAATTATAGGCTTTGCCAATAAGCTTGCAACTTTGCAAATAGATATCTATATATACAGGATAAATATAGATATAGATGAAGATAGATACAAAATAATGCAGGCTCATTTGCAAAAAAAAAATTAATTGATACTCGCGCACAGGGACGGTTTCTACTTTCAATTATCATGACAACAATGGGTACTGGCTCGCGAATTGCTCCAATGTCATTTACGATTTTCGTCGATCAGCTTGCAATTGAAAAAAATGTATATCTATTAATATATGTTAAGAAATGAATTGCATATATATTAATAAAAACGGATATGTATATCATATGTACTATATAAATATGATATATATAAAATATATATTCATCTAAATAAATAAATCAATCAATGTATCTACATAATCAAATTAATAAGCCTACAATTTTCAAAGATATGAATATATATCTATACACACTGAGAAAAAGAAATTGTGGAATGTGCAAAATGCATTTTGTTGTCTCGAAATTTTGTTGTTTTAACAGTTGCTCAGACATGCTAAATAAGCTACAGTTCACACAACTATATTGTTTTGCCACCAACTATACTTTTTTGTTATGCCAATCAAAAATGAAGTTGAACGTATTTAAAGATACATTTTGTTAAACCAACTGAATTTTGGATGAATGAACGAATTTTTTTTTCAGTGTACAAGTATATACTTTTAAATGCAACCTCATTGCCAAAAACTTGATTAATATTTCTCCGATTAGCGGAGAGCGTCATGGAAAAAAAATGTTGCTTACTTTCGACTGCTCAAATGTCAGATTCACATATGTAGGTTGCTATTCCCCATTGAATAGCCAAGTATTGGCCACAAGATAGAAATGGGAAGAGAAAAAGAAGTGCACGATTTCTCGTAGATGGAAAATGCTGCCTGACGTTGAACCAGCTGCGGATCCCGAGGATCTACGGAGAGACCCATCTATACGTAAATTAATGACAAGTCGGCGAGTGAGATAGTAATTCTGCAACAGGAGGGAAGGGGTGGCTAAGGATATTCTAAAGACTGGAGCAAGCGTATAATTTGTTAGAGGGCGAAACGTAGAAGCTCAAGAGACGCGAAAGGACGGACAGGCCAGAGAAGAGAAAGCAAGGAGTAAAAAGCTGCAAAACCAAAGAGGGATAGTGGGGGGAGAGAGAGAGAGAGTGAGAGAGAGAGAGAGAGAGAGAGAGAGAGAGAGAGAGAGAGAGAGAGAGAGAGAGAGAGAGAGAGAGAGAGAGAGAGAGAGAGAGAGAGAGAGAGAGAGAGAGAGAGAGAGAGAGAGAGAGAGAGAGAGAGAGAGAGAGAGAGAGAGAGAGAGAGAGAGAGAGAGAGAGAGAGAGAGAGAGAGAGAGAGAGAGAGAGAGAGAGAGAGAGAGAGAGAGAGAGAGAGAGAGAGAGAGAGAGAGAGAGAGAGAGAGAGAGAGAGACAGAGAGAGAGGATTCCGGTGAGTTGCGGAGTGCGGAAGGCGTTTCAAGGCTCCTTCCTGCCGGCCATTGAAATAGTTTACGACTCATGAGCATGTAATTATGGAATCGTTGAGGTTGCCTCTCTCTCCTCGTGGGCTTCCATCTCGCGGTATATTACAATAAATTGCCTGCCGCGCGTACACACACGTTCGACGAAATGAAAATTAAATGGGCCTCCGTCGAACGCGTGAGCGTTAAGTGTGTACGGTTATAATAAGCTTCGCTCTCAATAGACGTCTCCCAACGTCGCAAATGTCTTACTCCCAAACACGGATAGTTCGGATGCAGCGGCACAACAAAGGCAAAAAAACGAAACGAAAGAAGCCGAAGGATCGCGAAAATACGAAATTCCGCGAATCGTTTATTCAATTACGACAGCAATCACTTGGAACGAGAAACTGATGAAGAAATCAGGCAAAAAGGCAGCAGCGATGTACCCGTGTATGTACAGGGTGATTCGCAATTATCAGGGTTGCCTCGGTGAGCATATAGGGTAACGGTTCAAAATGCTTCTTATTTGATTGTCGTGCCACAAAAAAAAGGCCGGGCCATTCGCGTTTAAAGTTCAACGCTGACACTGACACTGAGTAAAGTGTGATACTGGTAGCTCATGTGCTCTTTTTTTCTTCTTGTATTAAGGCAGGACACCGCCGTGATAAA
>OX632359.1:5827169-5907169 GCA_951751655.1 Ophion costatus
TACAAGCCGAGAAACTCACCGTAATTAACGAGAGATCACGCGAAACTAGAGTTATTGTTTAACAGAGCTGAGGTTAAAGTTTTAACGGTTTACATGAAATTTAAAAAAAAATGCAGGGGCAGAGGAGGGAAAAAGGACCAAAAGGGTTAAACATTCCGTGTCGTAAAGTCTCGGTGCGTGTCCGAATGTTTGTGGAGAACGAAATCGTTAATCTTGATACACCCCCACACACCCACACAAACCCACATAAATACATATATGTATGTATACCAGTTTGTAAATTTTTTAAAATTATAACACATATATCCAAATAATAACGGTGTTGAAGTTTGCATCTCTGCAATGCAACGAAAGTTCTTTTCTATTCTTTCCATTTCTTCATTTCTTTATTATGATCTATATTTTTTTTTCATACTCTAAGATCGAGATTCTTCAATGAGGACAAGGAAAACCGTATGTGTGATTTTCGTACCCTAAATCAGCTAAATAAATGCGAGCAATAGAAGAAAAATTAACCTTCGTTGCATTTCAACGATGCAAACTTCAACCTCGTATGTTCAACTCAACAATATATCAACTCCGAATATATTAATGGAAATAAAAAAATCGTTATAAATTCATATAAACATGTATGTATAGTGAAAATAAAAAAAAACGCTACGTAAGTCCATTTGTTATAATTTACAAATTTTATCACTTTCATAGTAAATTAAAACTTTCTCATAACGTATTTTTAATAAATTCATATCTAATATGAGTAACGTCTCATTTCATTTCAAAGATGGAGCAAATTTTTATTTAAGTTAATAAAAATAATTGAATGAATTATCATTTTATAACATTACATTTGAAAAAATGCATTTATAAAAAACTTTATTAAAAATAGATCGAAAACGTGCATTAATTGCCATTGAAAATGAGTCATGCAGAATGTCATCTTTTTATCATTTTAAAATGACACTTGTGCCTGTTTAATTAAACTGTAGCAAAACGTGTGTATGAGAAATTTAAACGTCATTATACAATTATACAAAATTAATATTTTATCTGACCTTATAATTGATATTATTATAGTTTCTTATAATTTATTAATATGTCATTACACATTTTTAAATTATTTTCGTTACACACATATGAATATATGTGTGTATA
This sequence comes from Ophion costatus, assembly GCA_951751655.1. NCBI lineage: Eukaryota > Metazoa > Arthropoda > Insecta > Hymenoptera > Ichneumonidae > Ophion > Ophion costatus. The sequence continues at coordinate 5,828,322 of OX632359.1, forward strand.
TATATAGTATACCTATATACGAACATATGCATACATATATATATATATATATATATATTTATTTATATGTGCGTAACGAAAATAATTAAAAAATGTGTAATGACATATTAATCAATTATGAGAAACTATAATAATACCAATTATAAAGTCAGATAAAATATTAATTTTGTATAATTCTAGAATGACCTTTAAATTTGACATACGTACGTTTTGCTACAGTTTAATTCACCACGCACAATGTTAAGTGTCATTTTAAAATTACTCAAAGTTGACATTCTTATGACTCATTTTCAATGGCAATTAGTGCGAGTTTTCGATCTATTTTTAATTGACTTTCATTTTAATTCGTTTTTTTCAAACGTAATATGAGCAAATAGTAATTTACTCAATTATTTTTATTAACTTGAATAAAAAAGAAAATATATATATATATAGGGGAAAACTGAGTGATTCAATTTATGATTTCTTAAGTTTCTAGTTCATTTTTAATATTGAAAAATTATATATACATGTATTATAATAAAAATATATATTATAAGAATAAAATATATATTTTATTTTGATTATAAAATAAAAATATATATTATAAAAATTAGATATGCAATTTATATACATATAAAAATTATATACATATATATCTTCGTATATAAGCATATGCCCGAGGCGATCCGGTGGAACGGGCTATTATTACGAGATTTCGTTGAATTTCATGACATTCTCAGAGAAAATACTGCCACGGCGGCAATAGTCGATGATGAAGGGACCGCGACCTTATTCCGAGTAAAACTCTAAGGCCTGAAAATAATTCGAATTCGGAAGCGCTTCCTCCGGTGCTGCCTTGAAGCCAGAGGGTATAAAAACTAGGGGGAGCGAAACAACCAAGAGTGGCAACGGCCACGCATGTGCGTTTCCTCATTCTCCCTTGTGGGTTTCACAGTCTCCCCCCTTCCCGCCCCCGCCCATTTGTACAAAACCTCCGAAACGTCCCTGACCATGGAGCTAATCATAAAAACGTCAAACCCCAGGAAGTACCTTAATGGTCGACGTATATAGTCCCACCGGGAATTATCAGATGGTTGCCACGCGTTTCATACACGATATCGATTTATGGTTCGTCGTGACACATATTCGTCGATTCGGGGAAAAATTTTATCGAAGGGGCCATTTGATTGCGTTGGAAATTGATAATTTTTTGTAATTGGGAACGCGATTCGTGTTTTTAAAACTGCGCAAATAGAGTGGAGATTCGTTTGAGATTGAGGGGAATCAATTCAGAATTGATTTGAGATAAAAAAAATTGGGCGTTCATTTGGGATTGATATTAATCGATTAATTATTTATTTGAGATCGAGGAGAATACATTGAGGATTGATTAAAAATTGAGCAAAATCAAATCAGAATTGATTTTATTTGGGGGGGGGGGGGGGGGGGGGAATTGAGGATTGATATGAGATTGAGATAAATTAACGATTGATTCGTGATTAAGGAAAAACAATGATGAAATTGTAAGATTTTAAACAATCAATCAAAGTCTTTATTAAGATTGAGAAAAGTGCAGTAAGTAGGTATCAAAGAATTAAGAATCAATAAATCAACAATCAAGGAATAAAGAAGAATCAATATCATTTATCTCATTCGAGACTGAGAAAAATGAATTGACGATTGATTGAAGATTGAGCTAAACAAATTCGGAACTTTTGAGATGAAAAAAAAAACGTTAAAAATTCATTTGAGATAGAGCAATCAATTAATTATTGATTTCTGATTAAGGAAAATCAATGACGAATTGTAAGATTTCAAAAAATGAATTAAGCTCTGTATTCAGATTGAGAAGAGTGCAGTAAGTAGGAATCAAAGAATTAAGAATCAATAAATCAAGAATCAAAGAACAAGGAAGAATCCATATCATTTATCTCATTGAAGCCTGAGAAAAATTAATTAAGGATTGATTCGCGATTGATCCAAATAAATTAACAATTGATTTGAAATTGAAAAAAAATAATTTAATAATTTATTTGAGGTCGAGAAAAATCAATTAACAATAGATTTGACTGAGGAAAAACAATTGCATATTCGATCAAATTGATTTGTCAGATACCAAGTATCGTTCGAAATTTTATTCCGTACATACCGTTTCGTCGACCAAAAATTCTTTGGCCCTCTAGTGAAGTGGATCGGAATTTTTTTATGTTTTTCAATGTTCTCCTAGTCAAATGAAACTTTCGATAATTGAATCGAATTCCCAATTGAATATTTATCGAAACAGCGTCAAAGTGCATTCTTCAATTTACCAGTTTGTACAGGGTTGTTCGTTGCATTTTTTTTTCTTTTTTTGCTTCGAAAGCGCCATTGCAGGAACAATGAACATTCGTCAGGAATGCCAGTCGGCAAAAGTGGAATGATTGCTGTACCAAACTACCGAAATCATCAGCATTTTTGTTTGGGTCGATAAAAAAACACGACCACGCGAAGAGACTCATCAAGCATCGCGCCATTCTATATACGTGCTTGGCGGTATATAAACATATACAGGGTGTCCCAAAACCGAATGCGTTCCCTGAAATGGGGGGTTGGGGGGGAAATTCTGAGTCGATTGATATAAGCATGTGTGGGTCTCAGATCAACCACTGAATTATTATTGATTTTTAAAAGCGGGCCAATAAGGTGCGCTCGATGAGCCGGCGGGTCGCTCACCGACGTACGCCGGCTCATCGGCCGCGCTTGATTGGTCCGCCTTTAAAAATTAATAATAATTCAGGGGTTCATCTGAGAGCCATATATGCTTATATTAATCGACTCAGAATTTCACCCCCAACCCCCTATTTCAAGGCACGCATTCAGTTCTGGAACACCCTGTATATGTATATAACTATATAGGAGGAAAAAGAGAACTGGCTGCTCTCGCGGATTGATAGCAAGGGCATCCAGACCTCGTGATGGAACGTGCTTGTTCTACAATTTGTCCTCTTTGATTCGTCAAAATTCCATTTCCCTCTTATCCTCCCGCCCCGACCTCACGCGCTCTCTCGTGTTCCGCTTTTCCTATGGAATTTCGAAAATTCGCGAGCATTCCACCCGGCGACCTAGCTTTATTTCTCTTTCTGCCTCGCGAACCGGGAATTTTGAGCGTTGGACGAACGCCCGCGGAGCTTTGCGGGTATGGCCAGAAAATTATGCCCCGAATGTGATGAGGGCGACGATGATGACTGCACGGGCACAAAGTGCATCAACGGGATGGCGAGAACGAAAATTGGATATTGAAAACGCGCAAAGGTGCTTATAGGTTGAGGGCGCGTTCTGATGTTCGCATCGTCGCGGCACAGCGAACTTTTTTTGTCGTTTCTTTTTTATTTGTTATAACTTCTTGCAACATTTGGCCTCTACTTTCTTTAAAAATATGGGGAAACTTTTTTTTTATTTTTGATTACCCCCACCCTTAACGAGGGGTGAATGTTGAGAGAAAAAATCCTATGCCTCGCGGGTTGGTGATAATAATTTTTTTTATTGGCGATGTGTGTACCGTGGCCCGAAAGGAGCCTCTGAGAAGAATGTCAACGATTTTCATTCGCCGGAACCCACCCTTATCGAGGGGAGGAGGGGGGTTGAAAAACAAGGGCTCGCGCTGGGATCGTGTATTATTGGAGAGAGGAAGTGAGAGAGCGCACCAGGGTGGACGAATTCGGGAGTGAAACAGACCGAGAGAGAATTTGTTGGGGGAAAAAATTTGTTTGAATCTTGGCTACGCAAACGTTTGTCTGGTAGTAAATGTAACGATATGTTTACTTTTCTCTCTCTCTCTCTCTCTCTCTCTCTCTCTCTCTCTCTGTCCCTCCCTCTTTCATCGATCAATTAATCAATCTCATTAAGAAAAATCGATAAATTTGATTCTAATAACAATTAATTTACTTTGAATATACTCCGTTTCCTCGCTGCAATAAAATGAATGGAATTGACGTCTATTAAGGATGTTGAGTCCCAAATCGCAAATGATGATAAAATTCTGAAAATTTGATATGTTTTTGTATGAAGTATTTCAGAGGTCGTGTAAAAATTTCACGACAATTAGGAAGCTCGTTATTAAACAATTAACATTCACAAATTAAATGTTGTTTCATGGAAACTGATGTAACTTTGCAATAAGTTTTTTTTTTGACCTCTCAATTTTATAATATCTACAATATACTGAAAGCAACGGAAACAAAACGAAGTATATTCATAAATTTTTTTTAATTTCTTTTAAAAATTGTTCTTAACAAAATGGTAATTTTTTTATAACGAGCTTCCTAATCGTCGTGAAATTTTAACACGACCTCTTAAATACTTCATACAAAAACATACCAAATTTTCAGAATTTTCTTATCATTTTTTATTTCAACCCTTAAGGAGGTTTAAGTAATGATGATAGAATTCCGAAAATGTGGTATGTTTTTACATGAAGTATTCAGGAGGTCGTGTAAAAATTTCATGACGATTAAGAAGCTATTTATTGAACAATTAACATTAACATGTTTCATAGGGACTCAACATTCTTCAAATCAATCTTTCTGCATTGCTTCAATATATTTCGGCAGTTTTTGCGGACAAAAACGTCTAAACCATTTCTTTCAGCTATCTATTTAGACATCTACGACATAAATCTGCAAAAGAGCATTTGGTAATTATTCGGAAGTGGGGCTCCTGCTAGAATCAGGCTAATTTTTGTTCGGGTTTGTTTGGGGTTGTTTGAAGCCTGGAAGAGAATTAGCCTGATCCGAATATTTACCAAGCATTTTGTATAAAAGCAAAAACGAGATTAAAAAAAGATATAAAAAAGAACTTCGGTTGCAATTCTTTCTTATATTTTCATTTCGTAATTTTCATTATCATACCAAAATTACTTTGCCACATTTAGATATATTGTACATCGAAAATAAATATCTCAAAAAATGGTTAAAGGATTTTTGTAGGCAACAACCGTCAAGAGAAATCAAAGTCATTCAGAAATATCGATGCAAAATTCACCTTCACCCACAATTCGCTCGCGTTCGGTGGAAATTTAGTACACGTGCGTGTCGTCAATGAATTTTTGATCATGTCGTATCGAAGACTACTTTAATTATGAAAAATACACTTTTCATTTACCGGTAGAAAAAAATCTTTTCCACGTACTAAAAAAGCTAGTTTTCTATGCAGCACAGTACACCCTAACAATCACATCACCAGAAAAGAATCGATAAAAATTGACTCCGAAGATAATCAAAGCTAATAAAACATCCGAGTATTTCTCGAAGAGTTTCCTCGTGAGTTTCCTCATAAACAAAAATCGCATTTCCCAGGGCTTCCACGCCGAATCCACGAGGAGCCGAGCGCAGGAAAATGTTGGAATCTTCACCCGTTTTCACTTCTCTCAAGCAGTCGGCATGGAGCGATAAATAATTTTCATTGCATGCAAACATCAGGAATGAGAGAGGCAACTGGGCACCAGTTTCACGGGTCGTCGGAGAGCCGAGACATTTGTTTATTAATTTCCCGAGAGATGCAGCCCGCGCGTAAAATCAGCGGCGGGAGGGGGAGGAGGAAAACGGGCCCCTAATTGCGCGAGGGAAAGAGGAAAATCGCCGCGGTGTGACACACATTCCCTCGTGATATGGCAAGCGCGTGCACCATGAAAGAGCATTTATTCGGATATATTTATACACCGGGGACGGATATGCCGAAGTGGAGAGAAACAGGAGAGAGAGAGATCGAAAAGGCACAAGACTGAAGTTGACTCAACAGTGTACATGCACCCCCCCCCTGCACGTTTCGCGAGTGGCGCTGGCATTTCGTTGAGAGTAAATTTGAGGCTAAAACTACCAAATGAATCGTCGCTGCTGGCCGCTCCGAAAATATATATAAGTTACGCACGCACGAGTGGTAAATACGGTTCTCTTTCGGCTCGCGCATATATGGCACTCTCCGCTATAATTCTCCGCACTGGCGAGACCTTAATAAAGAACTTAGTCGGACGGTAATGGAGACAAAATGAGAGCTCCATTAAAGTTAATGCAATGTTGAAAGGGGGGGGGGGGAGAGAAAATTTCCCTCCCCCGCCTTCTCTTTTCGTGTAGGAGCGACGAGAGGGCGACACACGCGGCTCTGAGGAAAGTTCACTCGAGCGAGTTCACAAAGTAGGCGAGACTTTCCACCTATATCCGTAACTCCGCGATACGCCACTATTTTTAACTGCAATCGATACGCCATCCACGCGAACCTTCTTATGCCACATGCATATTTCTGCACCGCGGTCGTTTCCGTTTTTTTTTTTTTTACATTTTACTAGACCTCGCGCGCGGTCGGCGACCGGTGGTAAAATCTTGGAGACATTGAATTATCGGGTGTGAGTTTGAGAGAACTGCATTGTATGGCACTTCAGGAAATTTGGACATTTTCATAGTTGAAACGAACATTTTCGAGCGATTTTCCAAATTATTGTGAAATATTGTCCGAAAGCTGCGGACGCTGTGACGACTGTGCCGTTGAACTGACGACGGTTGAATCTGTATGATGAATACCGAATTCTCGTAACGAATGCTGAATCCTTGATAACTTAGCATTCGATCCTTGTACTTAATCCTTATGCTGAACGAGAACTTGATGCATGAGCACTGAATACTTATACTGAATACTGAGTGCTGAATAATTATACTGAATGCTAAATGCCTCTACTGAATGCTAAATAATTGTACTGAATACTAAGTACTTATAATGAATGTAGCACTTTCATTGGATGGTGAATACAAAATAACTAAATTACGAATTTTTGTACTGAATACTGAATCTTTAATGACTGAGTGCTAAATCATTATACTGAATCCTTATCATAGGTACTAAATCCTATAGTAAATAATCAATAATGGAATATTAAATCATCGTACTAATTACTGAATCCCTATACTGAATCCTCATATGCAGTACGAAATGCTTATATCCCGAATACAGCATCCTCATACTGATTAATGGATTCTTAAGAACTGATTCCTCAGTAGTGAATCTTCGATCACTGGATGCTGAATCCTTGATAACTTAGCATTCGATCCTTGTACTTAATCCTTATGCTGAACAAGATCTTGATGCATGAGCACTGAATACTTATACTGAATACTGAATGCTGAATAATTATACTGAATACTAAATCCTTCTACTGAATGCTAAATAATTATACTGAATACTAAGTACTTATAATGAATGTAGCACTTTCATTGGATGGTGAATACAAAATAACTAAATTACGAATTTTTATACTGAATACTGAATCTTTAATGACTGAGTGCCAAATCATTATACTGAATCCTTATCATAGGTACTGAATCCTATAGTAAATAATCAATAATGGAATATTAAATCATCGTACTAATTACTGAATCCCTATACTGAATCCTCATATGCAGTACGAAATGCTTATATCCCGAATACAGCATCCTCATACTGATTAATGGATTCTTAAGAACTGATTCCTAAGTAGTGAATCTTCGATCACTGAAATGTTAATTTTTATGCCGAACACTGAACCGTCAATAAGTATTAAATCCGGATACTAACTCCTCTTACTAATTACTGAATTCATATACTGAATCCTCAATAACTGAATATTGAATCCTCACACTAAACACCAAATCCATTTGCTGAATTCTCAGAAAGGGAATATTAAATCCTCGTACCGATTACTAAATCCCTAATAACTGAACCTTGAATCCTCTTACGCAGCACTAAAACCTTATATTCTGCATACCGCATCCACGCACTAATTACTGAAACCCCTCATACTGAATCCTTAATAACTGAATGGTAAATCCTCACACGCAATATCAAATCCTCAATTTTTGAATACCTACAAATTTTGAATTCTCGTTATAACTGAATATTAAATCCTCACACGCAATACCAAATCCTCATATTGCAGCATATCAATGCTGCATCCCCATGCTAATTACTGAATCCCATACCGAATTCCCAATAACTGAAAATTGAATCCTGACACGCAATACAGAATCCTTACATTCTGAATGCTGTATGTTCATGCTGACAGCTGAATCGATCCAGCGAATTGTGAATTCTTATACTGAATACCGAATTCTCATAATGAATACCGAATTCTCATACTGAATACTGAATCCTTGTACTGAGTACTGAATCCTCGTGCTGAATACTGATCCCTTATACTTAATAGAGAATCCTCATACTGAATCCTTGTACCGAATATTGAATCCCTGTACTGTATACTGACTCGTTGTACTGAATACTGAATCCATGTACTAAATACTGAATCCGTGTACTGAATACTGAATCCTCGTACTGAATACTGAATCCTTATACTGAAAACTGAATCCTTGTACTGAATACTGAATCCTTGTACTGAATACTGAATCCGTGTACTGAATGGTGAATCCCTGTACTGAATACTGAATCCTTTCGCTGAATACTGAATCATTATACTAAATACGGAATTCTTGTACTGAATGCCGAATCCTTGTACTGAATGCTGAAAACTTGTACTGAATAGTGAATCCGTGTACCGAATACTGCACTCTCAATAACTGAGTACTATACGTTAACTTATCATGCTGATTTTCTCCCAATAACGATCTTTTTTTCTCTATTCGTCATTTTCTCTCCTTCGGCCAACGTTTTCCTGGCTATCCACTCGAGTCAACGAACCGCATAAAAACGTTGGCACCAGGTCCGTTGTTGCACAGCGGTAAATCCTCGAGCACATGATAGGAGTGGGCACTGTGAAATCGTGTGTCATTGTCTGCTTCGGCCATGCAAACGGAACAGATGAAAATCGAGGAAGTGAGATAGGTGAACGAGAAAGAGAGAGAGAGAGAGGGAGAGAGAGAGAGAGAGAGGGAGAGAGAGAGAGAGAGAGAGAGAGAGAGAGAGAGAGATCAAGATTCGGGACTTTGGAATGGATCGGTAGAATGTTTGGCACACACTAGAGAAATTCTAATGGTACGTTGTCGAAATAGGTATATACCAAAGCAGCAGCAGTAGAAGCTCTCATCGTCAGAGCGTGTATGGCTGCGGCCCAAGTCCGTCTGATTTCCGGTCGCGCATCTTGGCTCGAATCTGCTGCGCCTCAGTACCAGCAATCTCGTATGCAAGAAATCCACGTAACTCGGTCAGCGTTGATTCGACGAGCTTTCGTCGTCCGGTCAAACAGATTAATCGCGCTATAGACTGTTCGTCCCCGTGATTCCGCTTTCCCACGCCGATCGGGATAAATCTCTCGTCCGTTTTATTTCAGTCGGAACGATATCAATCAGCGCTTCCTTCATCAATTATTCTCGGATCTGCCCGCTCGAGTTCTCTCGCTCAAGAATTTTCTCCAGTTTCGTGTTAAAATGGGTATCTGCGCGGTGAACTTTTCACGCATACCTATAGTTATATGACGGTAGGTACTCTGTACACGTATGTATGTAATCAAGAATCAGCGAGTTTTCAGCACCAGGCTGGCAAATTAAATCCACCGCGAGTATCTTTGAAGAGCAATATATAAGAAGAGTGAAATATCGATTGTGGACCCTTTGCCCTTCTGCCCTATGTGCTAAGAATGGCCGAAGAAAAGTTCGAAGCCTGAGAATATTAAATATAATAAATATGCGGTAGCAACCTCACTGTGGTGCGCTGTCACTATGCATACAAGGTGATTCACAACTGGTAGTCCCTTTTCGGGCATATAAAGCTTGTCGTTACGAGGAAAACGATTTTTTAAGGGGCAACGCTACTGCAAAATAAATTAAAAAATCGATCGTCGCTTGACAACTTCGTTAATATACATACAAATAAATGGCCAAACGGCTTGTCAATTATCTTACAACTCCAAATTTCTTTTTTAATAATCCGGATTTTTGCCGCGTCACAGTAGCCCGAGAGCGTAAAAAAAATTTACGCTCAATTACCAAAGTTCCAATGATAGAAAAAAATAGTTATTCCAGTCTGAATGACTCCCAATGGGTTTTAAAAAAATCGAACATTTTTTTGGTGATCGAAACACGATAGAAAAAGAGCTCGGTCAAGTCCAGTATGATCTATTTTTACAGAACCTTCGTTTTTCCTTGTTTCAGAGCAACAGGGTCACCAAAATCAAGTACACCCTTGAGTCCCTCACGTTCAAACGTCCTTCACGAGATTGTTTGTTACTTCTTCAATTATTAATATTCTTTAATGAAATTTGGTACACAACCATGTTAACGTATATACAAATAAATATCCAAACGATTTTTCAATAATCTTCCTTATTCCGTCGAAATACATTTTTCGGAGTGTCTCCCCGTTCGGTTATCGGACGAATAATCGTGTGTTATTCGTCCGGATAGCGGCTCAGTTCACGCCGCATTTTCAGTAGGCGTACATATTAATGTGATTTGTGTGAGCTACTGTCCGGACGAATAACATATATATATAATTGTCCGAATAGAATGTGTTAAACTGTTAAACAAACTATCCGGAAGAATAACTTACACGTAGTCATCCGAATAAAATCTCTATAGTTTCGTTTGCGTTTGTTTGGTTGGGGTTGGTTGTTTGGGTTTGGGTTTGTTGGTTTATTTGGTTTTGGGTTTTTTGGGGTTGTGTTGTTTGCTTTTTGGTTGTTTGTTTGCGTTTGGGTTGTTTCGGTTCGTTTGCGTTAGTATGTTTGGGTTTGTTTGGTTTGGGTCGGTTGGTTTTATTTGCGTTTGGGTTTGTTGGTTTAGTTGGGTTTGGGTTTTTTGGGGTTGTGTTGTTTGCTTTTTGGTTTGTTTGTTTGCGTTATGGTTGTTTCGATACGTTTGCGTATGTACGTTTGGGTTTGTTTGGTTTGGGTTTGGGTTTTTTTTGGGTTGGTTTGTTTGGGTTTGTTTGCGATTGGGTTTGTTATTTTGAGTTTGTTTTTTGAGTGTGTTTGTGTTGTTTGGGTTTTGTTCGCGTTTGGTATAGCGAGTTTGTTTTTTGGGTTGATTTGTTCGGGTGTGATTGTTCGGGTTTGTGTGTTTGGGATTGTTTGTTTGGGCGTTGTACAGCGTGAACCGCGTGAACTGAGCGGCTGTGCGGACGCTAGCCGCTTCCTAAATTTTTTCAAACACCCTCGATTTTTGGGTCGTCACCCTCAGACAAGTGAATTACTTTTCTCGAATTTCTTTGTCTCCATTAAAAATAATCCACACGGAGACTCGCTTTGCCCATCGATACTATGATTCAACAATTTTCGTTTACTATTTGATACGTGAAGAAAAAAAAAAATTCGCTCCCTAGCAACTACTGCGCGATCGTTTTACTCGGCGTTGAACTTCAACCGCGAATAGGTCGGTCAATCATTGTCGCTCGACGTTCGAAAAAAAAGCGGTTTACTCCGACGACCCACCCCTGTCTGCTCGCCAAGAGATCCCCGATAGTTGTGACTCACCCTGTACATGTATGAGAGCCTCGGTTATTCGTTAATTAAACCGGAGAATTCCACGTCTCGTGTGCACAACGCGCGCGGACGCGATGTAGACTTTTCATTAAGCGAATGGCACGAGCACAAGGGGGCAGGAGCGGCTTATACCCGCGGTTCAATTTTCCCGCGATTTATCCTGTTTTTCGAACTGAGCATATCGAACGCGGTGAACCGCACGTTCTCGCTAGGCCATACGGGCGAGTACGTTCGAAATAAGCTCGGCCGGGTATAACCGATCTGCTGACCTCCACCTCCACCACTTTCTGCCAGCGCCGGTGAAGAGGACGGTGAAGAGCGAGGGAGATAAAAGGGGCAAGTGGAATTTCACGATTCATTTAGCGTTTTGTCCTGCCGCAGAATGGGTTAATCCAGTGTGGATAACCGGAAGCAGTTATGTGCCTGCTCGAAGAGGAAACCCAACAATGGTCATCCTTCTCATTCACATGAGTCTCTTCCTCTCTCTCTCTCTCTCTCTCTCTCTCTCTCTCTCTCTCTCTCCCGCCCTCCCTCTCTGTCACTCTCTCTCTTTTTGTCCCTACCAGTCTGATGTTCTTCTAGCTTTACCGATCGCTCCACCATACCCTCACGTTTACTCGGCTCTCCAATTCAGCAACAATTCTCCCTCCAAGCCTGTCCAGTCCGTCTTCTTTTTATTTTTATCGTTTTTTCCCGGGACACGAATGCGACAGTGATCCTAATACGAGCGTGTAACTCTCATCCCTCCTAGTCTGGACCGGCAAGGAGAACGGGCCGATTTCATACGCGATTTATATATACAGGGTGTCCCAGGTCAATGGCACGATTTTTGAGTTCCGAATACATGCGACCATGCTGAACAAAAAAGTCTTCTGCCATTTTGGCGTCTGACGAACCGTTACCACATTACATCGCACTGTAATTTCGTAACGGTTCGTACGCTTTATCACGTATACGAGTTTCAACAAAATCGACGGCGGACACCCAAGTGATGGTCCCTGTGAGTTGACCCGTAACACCCCATATACCTCCATGTACATGCACAAATTACGGGAATTTGGATCCCAACGGCGAACGCACGTACCAAATAACCGAAAGAAAAAAAAAACGAAAAAAGATCGCTCTCGTTCTAACTGTTATAGCCACCCCCGCAACCCTTTGGCCGTTTTTTCCCCTCATTCGCCGATTTCTCCGTGCGCGCACAAACGCACGTGGAAATAACGCGAAGTCGTTACACCGACGCGCACACCCACACCGAAGCAGAGAATGACCAAAGCAACGAGGTACTTCGGCCCAACGAAAAATGGACAAGCGCGATAAAGCGAAGAATAAAAAAGAATTCGAAGCAAATCCAAACCAACGAATAGAAAAAAAAAATAAAAAGGAATTGGAAGGAGGAATTTTCTCGACGAAACGCACGCGTTCGCGCGTTATTGTCCAACGATCTCTGGCGCATCTATAGATAGTCCGATATCGGTACTTTCGTAATTTGTCGAAAGGGCGTTGCAGATACCTGGGGCGGGGGAGGGGATGAGAGAGAATCCACTCGTGCGAGCACCACAGAGAATTACGCTTGGAACATACGCGAGTGAGAAGCTCCAGGCGGGCAAGCAACCCGCGGTCGATTAAAGCTTCGTACGTTGCTTTATTAAATCCCGTTTTAATCTGGGAAAATGAAAACGACCCTATACGCGCACCGCTTTTCTCCTATCTCATCGCGTCGCGACGACGACGACGACGACGACGATATTAACCCTTCCTACCATACCACCCTTTTCCGCCCTTACCACCCCCCCCCCCCCCTCCCGCCCCCCCAAGCTTGATTCGGTCCTTCCGTTCCCTCGTCCCATTCGTTGTGCCTGTTAATCTGGGATATTCAGCATCTATGTGTATACCTATATGTGCGACTGTAAAACACCAGAAATTGCGAAATGCCCGCACTGAGTGGGCGTGCTTAAGCAGGGGTGCATTTTTCCCCCGACGTTCGTTTCGTACTCGAGTGTTGATTTGCACGAGTGCACATCCCCCGGCTGGCTGGAGGGAAAAGATACACGTGTGTATGTAAAGGGTGGCCGGAAAAAGAACGTCCGAAAAGAACGTCTAAATGCCTCTCGGGTCGATCTACCGAAATCACCCTCGTCTATGTTCTACATGGTATTGAAGCTTGCATCGTTGGAACGCAACGAAAATAATCTTTTTTTCTCGTATTGACAAATTTTTTAGTACCTTTGGGCTACGAAAGTCATTGAGACATTTTAGAGAATCTTTATGAAAAATGTGTAACCAAAAACTGTGAAAAAATATTCACAAGAATAATAATAAGGGAATGAAAAAATCACGGAGAATTTTCGTTGCATTCCAACGATGCAAATTGGTGTACGATACTTTATTGGCGAAGTTTGGTTTTTATATTTTTGTTTCTCCATTTTCGTTATATCGCACGATTTCCTTTATAGACTTTAATCAGGGACCTCTAAGTAAGGGAGTTGACCAATTATTGAGGGATTTCTGTAATGAAGATTTGGAAAAAGAAATTTGAGCAGTTGAAGAATAATCATTTCTATTGCATTCCAAGGATGCAAAGTAAAACGTCATTATCTTTTCAGTTTTCGAGGAAATTGCATTTTTTAATTTTGCGTCAGGTTTTTCGGCAGAATAATTTTTATTTTTGGACACAGCTTGATTTTTCTTTCGGACGTGACTTTTCGACCACCCTGTACACACAAACGCACACGCATGCGAATGCGTGGCCAGCATCCCAGCGGGAAGTGGATTAGAAATCCCGGACACGTAAACATTTCGAAAACTTTTGTCTTTCCATGTGTGCGTGGACGGCAGGGGATGCAGGCGTGCAGGTTGTCCTACGACGCCGTTTCATTTTACCGCTCGCCACTGTAAAAGCCACGCGATTAAATTTCATTTAATCGCATCACGCCTTCGTTTCGGTTATTAATGTCTCGTGGTGAAAAGTTCTTCCGCTATGAACGGTGTCGCGTCGCTGCGTGCGATTTATCGTTTTTTGTACGGCGTATCAGGACCTGGACCGTTCACCAGGACGGAGTACAACGTGAATTATTTTCATAACAATGCATTTTTTTATTTTTAGTGTTGTGCTTGATGAGGTAGGGATGACGAAGTCTCGCTGATCCCGAGGACGATAAACAGTGTAACAAGGAGGGCGAGAAGATCGGTTCAATCCTACCAAGGTGTGATCGGTATGATCCTACCGAGGTATGAGCGGTGTGATCCTACCAAGGCGTGATCGGTGTGATCCTACCAAGGTGTAATCGGTGTGATTCCACCAAAGTGTGATCGGTGTGATCCTACCAAGGTGTGATCGGTGTGATCCTACCAAGGTGTGATCGGTGTGAGCCTACCAAGCTGTGATCGGTGTGATCCTACCAAGGTGTGATCGGTGTGATCCTATCAAGGTGTGATCGGTGTGATCCTACTAAGATGTGACCTGTGTGATCCTACCAAGCTGTGATCGGTGTGGTCCTACCAAGCTGTGATCGATGTGATCCTACCAAGGTGTGATCGGTGTGAGCCTACTAAGCTGTGATCGGTGTGATCCTACCAAGGTGTGGTCGGTGTGATCCTACCAAGGTGTGATCGGTGTGATCCTACCAAGATGTGACCTGTATGATCCTACCAAGCTGTGATCGGTGTGATTCTACCGAGGTGTGATCGGTGTGATCTTACCAAAGTGTGATCGTCGTGATACTACCAAGGCGTGATCGGTGTGATTCTACTAAGGTGTGACCTGTGTGATACTGCTAAGCTGTGATCGGTGTGATCCTACCAAGGTGTGATCGCACCGAGATCACACAATTAGCAAAGAGAGAAAACAATAATGCATACGTACAGATACAAGGAATATATCTCTCGTATCACAGAATCGGTGTGATCTTACCAAGGATCACACTGATTCTGATGAAACGTCTGCATGATAGAACATGACACTTTGGTCTAGGCGGGATTGAGTGGTGGATGAGGACGATAAGAAAGTGAATGGGAAAGTGAGCGGTGTGCAGACCCGGCAGGAGAATGCAGGTGATGTGGAGACCGTCTTCACCGGGGCTCAATGAGCCGCTCGATCCTCGTGCTAATTAAGGGGTTAGTCTACTGTGAAAATGAAGAACGCTCGTTCGTCGCTTGATACAATTCAAATTGAAGAGGAAGGTCCAACATATGGTGCAAAAATGGCAGATTGGAGGTAAAGTTATGATCACAACGATAAAACTTCAAGCTTCAAATGCGTTTTTCTCGACACTATGTTTTTAAAAACGGTGTGGACGATTTATCGACATTCAACGAACGGATTGGATTGAAATTTGGTGCACTTATTCAGTGTAATTGTCGTTTAGTCTTGACCGACGTATTTCTCCTTACCATTTTTTCCCCTTAGTTATTTACCATAAGTATGTCATTTTTTGCCGGAAAATCGAAAAACATTAATATATATGTTCTTTTCATTATTGAGACGCGATAACAACAAAAATGTCTGTCAAGTCTTAGCCAAAATGATCTATTTTGAGAAAAAAAAACTTGTTTTTTTGTTCAGATCAGCTGGGTGGCTAAAATCAAGTACACCGTTGAGCCCTTGACGTTGAAAGGTCCTTAACTAGATTCTTCATAACTTCTTTAATTATTAATATTTTTACACGAAATTTGGTACACATCTTTGTTAATCTACATAAAAATAAACGTCGAAATGACTTATCAATCGCCTGAATTATTGCTTCAAAATTAACCTTTTTAAATAACCCTGACTTTTCGGTCACCACAGTAGTCTAGCTTCTCAAAACGTTTGCGTAGACGACCCCCGTTCGTTCTTCGATCTCCCGATCACGCCCTCGCCTTCTCTCTCAATCTCTCTTCACTCCAATATCTGTCTCTCTCGTCTCGTTCTTCGAGTGGAATCATCCCAGCTCCGTTGTCCTCGTTACCGCGAGCTCGGTGTCTTCATTGTACCAATTTTCTCGTTTATTTTACTTTCATTGTTTTTCTCCTCATCTCCGTTTCGCCCGTGAGGCTCATCGGGGTGGAATAAAGCGCGAGAATCGGAGGATATCTCCTCTCGAGCTTCACCCAGAAGCATCGGCGAGCAAATTGATACCAAGAAAGAGTCCGGATTCGATACACCGGAATATAATGAAAAGTACGACTCACCCAACCGACCGATCGGAAATCAATATGTCTTAGTATCGATACGGCTCAGCGCGGAGGATTGATAACTCACCTGGAAGCAAAGAGAGAAAAGAATAATCCATGAGTACAGATACGAAGAATATTTATCTCGTAGATACGAAATCGACTCAACGGGATGGGTAATTAGAGAGACGCGATTCCTGCGATTGAATTCTTCGACAAATATAACGTGGCAATTGGCTGGTGATAATCATTACATCTCCCGCGATGCTTATCAGTGTTTCGTCGAATCTCGTGTGTACGTGTGCCACACGAGGAACGTTATACAATAATTGGAATGCACCGAGCACAGTGCAAACTCGAGATTTCTGCAGAGCACAAGTATACATATACATACAGGGTGTCCTGTCATGAACGGATAATCCTGCAACTGTCGATAGGTCAGATCGTGTCCTACTATTTCCTGGAATTTCAGTTCAGTAAAAGTTCCACGGTTTTCGAGATAAAAATCATCTGCTTTTGGTTCGTCGCATGCCATTTCTACAAATCATAACTTTTTTACCCGGTTTGAAAAAAATACTCTCGGTTATTCGTTTTATCTAAAAAAGTCTTCTTTTTAACATTAAGCCCTTCGTTGGCAGAAAGAATTGGACAAAAAGTGCCCAAAATGGCAGGAAAATTTTTGTTATCCTGAAAACTTGTACTCTGGGGTTTTTGAGGGTACTGATTACGAATCTGAACTCAAAATTCAGAAATTCACAATGACGAACAAATATGACGAATGAAAATACAAATAATACAGATTGATTTAGATGAAACTCGGTACTCAAGTTTCATATATTTCCACCTATTTATTGTATTATGCTCCATGTTAATGAATTAAACATGAAAAAATTCCTTCATTTTGAGTTCAGCATCACACTCAGCGTCCCCGAAAACCCCCGAGCACCAAGATTCATCCAAATCGAGCTGTTTTTTGCACTTTCGTCCGCCATATTAGATCCACCATTAAAATTTTTTGAATTTTGTGGTCACATTTGCAATAAGCGACCTCGAAAATACCAGAGTACCAATTTTTATCTAAATCGAGTAAAATTTTCAATTTCGGTCCGCCGGAATTATTTGACGCATTATTGCGTCAATGCCAACGAAGGGGTCAAATGTCAAGGAAATTTTATGAAAAAAAATCTTACGCAGAATTTTTATACAAACCAATTCGAGCATCTGACTTTGATGGCCTGTGGTGTAAAAAAATGTACAACGCGTTTCGTGCCGATTACTTTAAAAAGTTGCTTATCGTTATTGTCGATTCGTATCATTTGTAGAAATGGCATGCGAAAAATAAAACACGGATGATTTTTTTTTAATAACATAAAGCACAAAATCTCGAAAACCGCGGGACTTTTACTAAACTGAAATTCCAGCTATAGTAGGACATGATCTGACCTATCGACCGTTGCAGGATTATCCATTCATTACGGGACACCCTGTATATATTCGTACAGCTGTTCATCAATCTCGCGTAAAAAATAAGGGTATGGTTTCAACCGTCGTGCGGAAATGGAGGATCCACTTAACGAGAAGCTTTCTGGCGTATTGTGGCGGAGAATGGAAGAACCATCATATGTGGTCGCGGTCTTATAACAAGGTAGGAAGTGTTCTGATTTGATCCTTTTCTATTTGGCTTCGAGACATCGCAAATTGTACCAGGCACATGTCCGATAGTTACGAACAGGTATATTATTACACATTATTTATTATTATTTTGTATTACTTATATATCATCATAGCTTGTTATGATGGGCTAAAAAATGAGGGGGAGATATTTTCAGGCGAGGAAAAAATTTGCTGACTTTCATGCTTTTTTTTAGAAGTAAATATTGCTTTAGGATTTTTTAAACTCGGGATATGATTTATTACTACTTATGGCTGTCACATGGTGTTTTCTTTATTTTATTAATCTTTAAAAATGGAAGAGGTGTGGTACGGTCTTTTAAACTGCATTTTCAAAACTGGCGTGACGTATAGCTTAAAAACTAATCGACGAATTCCGATGAAATTTGGCATAAATGTTTCTAACCTTATTGTCTAAAACATGACCCTCAAACTTTATGAAAATAAAAAAAAAAACGTATGGCAAAATGTAGCTTTATCGGAAAGTTCAATCTTTTTGTTTTACGGCGTACTATTTCATCGATTTTCATTATTTGTCAATTTTTCTTGGTTCATATTCTGCGTAACATCTGCAACCCGCTTAGAAGACCCTCGCCCTCCTAGAAACGGAGTATAACACCACAATACAAATTAATATTAATAAAGTATTATCAAGCTTCATTTTCATGAACCATAATAATTCAATAAAAAAATAAGCCATATTATGTTTGTGAGAATAATTGAGTATAATAATCTAATAAAATAGTATACTAATACTGTACCTCGTAGTTTATCAGTTATCAATACATTACTATATTATACGTGAGTAGGTACACTTCCGGTTATTACGCTTTCCGGTTTCCGAATGGATGACTCGAGGGAGTCTGCGACAGAGGTCTATCGACTATTTCACCCGTACGGGAATAACAATGTACCGTAACGAATAATTAGACACCCTCGCCCTTTTATCGATTTGTCGAAGCACGTGCAAAAAAAATGTCCCTCTTCTGACCCAACCTCCCTGCGGCCCTTTCTTGTTATTTATTTCTCGGAGAAAATCGCCCGAATTTCGTCGTCAATTATTCAACGTTACACTCTCGTCTTAGGCTGTGCTATGGTTTATCTCTTGCCTCACCCGTCCAGCCCCTGCCGCGCTGCTCCGAAAGTTTCTTTCGTTCGCCTTTCTCGCCCCGTAATTCCTCGTTTCTCGAGTTTATCCCGTGCACAAGGGCAACAATTGGATTTACTTCTATAAAACTCGGCTGCCCTGCCATTCTCATCCCCTCGCTCTTTCTTTTTCCACGTGTTCAAAACGAAGACCGGATAGCGTTGGAATCGAAAGAACGTATTTATGCGCGCTCCTGTATGAACGTGCGTTTCACGCGCATTTGACATTCCATCCGCGAAGGCAAGTTGTATGTGGATATATAAAGGAGGTGATACCCTCAGGAGAGGAAAAAAATGTGCTGATTTTAGAGATTTTTTTTTCAGAGGAAATATTCTTCTATAAATTTTGAGATTTAGGGTAAGTTTTTTTACTACTCTTGGCTATTACAAGGTATTTTTAAAAATTATTAATCTTCCAAAATGGCGGACACAGGGCACGGTCTTCAAAACTGCATTTTAAAAACTGGCGTGACGTATACCTAAGAAACTAACGGACCAATTTTGATGAAACTTGGTATAAATCTTTTTAACCTTATTGTCTGAAACATGAACCTAAATGTACGTGATTTTTTTCCAAAGGCATTTTTTTATAGTAAAATGTAGCTTATTTTCTGAGATTCCATTTTGTTTTCAAAGCATACCATTTTATTAATTTTCAAAATTTTTCACTTTTTCGTCGTTCATATTCGGCAAATGAGTGTTAACAAAAGAAAAGTCTCCGTTGGTTTTCTTTCCGATTAATCCCGCCTACGCTACGTGTCACGCCGTCTCGCAACATCCGCCGCAACCAGTTTAAAAGACTGTACCATACCACCGCCATTTTTTAGGATTAATAAAGTAAAAAATTACCGTGTAACAGGCAAAAGTAGTAATAAAACATACCCTAAGTCTAAAAAAAACATTCAGGAGCTATTCCCTATAAATAAAAATCACGAAAATCAGCACTTTTTTCCTCGCCTAAACGTATCGGCCCCTTAACGGAGCGAGCCGATTTCGAAGACGATTGACTCAAAGGACTGCCTCCATAGTAACCTTCAGTCCCCACACTCAACCTCACTTAAGCCCCTATATTTTTTTCACCACTCCTAACTAAAATATAAACATTTTCAAATAAAAGTCATATCAGTCACCGTCCCGTCATCAAAATCGCAGATTAGCGGGACAAATTAAGGACCGTCCTGAAAACAGCCACACCTGCTGATGGCCAACATTGCAACTATACAACGGGTTCAAAATGTCCTTTTCCCATTGTATATACGATCTCGTAGCGTTGTAAATAAAGAAGGAGGGTGGTTTGTGTCACCGAGAGCTCAGTCTCTTTCACCCTCGGAGACTACAGGCCTGATAAGACCGCCCGACGAAGGGACCAGCGGCCGAGGGCGACTCGGGGAATACGCGGGAGGAACAAATGCGCGATAGGGTATAAGTTTTTGGTTCCTCGGTCCGTCGCGAGGCCCTGAACCAAGAAACAGTTTCATTACTTTCGATCACCCGTGCACCCTCAAATCCACATACGGAGCGTGCCTTATTCTTACTGCAGAAGCGACGCCGAAGAGCACTGAGGGAAGCTGCAAGGAACAAACGAGGGGATGAATCTCCGACCCGTGGAGCAGAGAGACAGAGAGAGACAGAGAGAGAGAGAGACGACGACGACGACGAAAAAAAATGGAGCTTCAACGCGGGGAATTCCCAAGTCGGGGAAGCCTAAGACAAGCAACCCCGAGGGGACAGACCGCTTCCTCACCAGCTCACCCCTTATTTCCACCAACCCACCATCAGCAACGCCAGCCCAACAATGTCAGCCAAGGGCTGTCCAGGCACACGAAAGAAATGAACGAAATCATACGGAAGCTCGTGCCTTAGCGACACATAACTACCTACCCACACACATATATACATACATACATACATACATATATATATATATATATATATACATGTGTGTATATATGTGTGTGTGTGTGTGTGTGTTTGTATGTATGTATGTATGTAAGTAGTTATGTGTCGCTATGTGTGTATATATATATATATGAGGTATTCCACGTGAATCCGGTGGACTTTTTCCGTGACCCCCGCCAATTCGATTTATTATTCTTTTTATCTGATTCCATTGACTCTAAAAGACACCCTGAGTTTCTTTTTACATATTTCGAAACTCTTAGTTTAAAAAAATTGTTTTTTTCCGAAAAAAACGCCCCGATTGAAAAATCTGAAAAACTCCCAAAACTGCGTGATTATATGTAAAATCTTTCAAGCTATCACCTGCAGTGGAAGTATGATTTTTTCGTTAACAGTCAAAAAGTTGTGGTATTAATTTCGATTGGAGTCATCTTCAGCACAGAAAAAATCATACTTCCACTGCGGGTGATAGCTTTAAAATGTTTACATATAATCACGCATGTTTGCGAATTTTTTCAGATTTTACATTTGGGCGTTTTTTTCGGAAAAAAATTTTCTTTGACCAAGGGTTGTTTCGAAAAATGTAAAAAAAATCAGGGTATCTTTTAGAGTCAATGGAATCAGATAAAAAATAAATAAATCGAATTGGAAATCACACACACACACACATACACACATACATACAATAAGGATAAGGAGCAGGACCTGACGTATGAGACAACGCGCCCGTACGGGGATGAAGGGCTGAACGAGCTCGAAGCTTGCGACCCTTGCACCTATAGCAAGAAATCGTCTTACGGGGTGAACCATTATCGATCGCTCGTTTCCCCAGCGATTCTTAACACAGATATATATATATATATATATATATATATATATATATATATATATATATATATATATATATATATATATATACATATATATATATATATATATATGTACACATACATATGGAGGCAATGTAACGAATAAGGAGATCGGGTCACCCTTCGCGTCCCAAGGGCAAGGAGCTTGAACTTCGCGCTGTCCTGCTCTCTTTTATACATTCTACATTAGTTTTATACATACATACATACATGCATATGTGTGTGTGTGTGTGTGTGTGTGTGTGTGTGGGTCTAACGAAACACGCGAAACGTCGCGCGCTGTCTCCGGGACGCGTTTTCCGATCGTACATTTTTCATAAGATTGCCGAGTGTTTTTCGTGTTGGCCATTGCGAAAAGTCTCTCGACCTCTAGGGTGTACAGGGATCCAGCGATATTTCGATAGCAACCCGTGTATTACAAGGGAACGAAGAAGATGGCGAACGACGGCGCTGGTGGGTGGGTTAGAGTGGGATGAAGGGAGGGAGCCGTAGGGACGAATGATTCCTTCGTCGAGAAAAGTCCTCGCGCCACCCTCACGGACGTAAAACCCGTAAAGGAATTCGGAGTCACGCGTCTCCCGAGGCTCTCGGGATCCTTACTCCTTCGAGTGGTCGTTAGAATAATTTTCTCGAATTGCGTGAAAGTCGAGAGTCCTCTGCCGAGGCTATACGTAGCCGCGCGTGTATTCGGGGCAGATCCCTTCAATCGCTATGGGGAATGGAGATTGGTCGTAAAGCGAAAATACCGAAATACTTTTGCACCGGGCGCTCTAGATCGCCAAGACATCCGTGTGGATCACTCGATGGGATTTTGGGCATTTATTTTTAATAGCGACGGCGTAGGGAGTGGAGGATTCATGAGGTTGGCTTTCGGTTGTTCTTTGTCGGTGACTTTTGGTCGTGATTCGCGCAATTGCCGATACGGGAGATTGGGTTGGGGTTCGCGTTTGGGTTTGTTTGGGGTTGCATCTTTGAAGGGCAGGATTAGTTCTTGCAGTGGTAACGGTTTTGTATTTTTTGCTGTTGTGGATATTCGAAGGCTTGTCTGCAGGTGAGATTGTGAATCTTTAAGAGGGATGACGAAAAATGGGTGGGTGATTTTTTTTCGGTCGAGAGGGTCGAGGACTTAGTTTTGGTAGGTGTTGAAAAAAAAATAATATCTCATCGCTCTTTGAATAAATTGAAAGAAATATGGATAATTTTCAATGATTGGTTTTCGGGGATTTTTTAAGGGGACCCTTGAGAAGGGGCAGAGAACTCGAATTTTTGCAACTTGCGGAATAATTGACGGGGGAGACAGCTTCAGGCGAGGAAAAACTTCAAGAAAATCATGAAAATCAGCAATTTTTTCCTCACCTAAAAACTTCTCCATTTCAAAACGCATCTTTCTTGCTGCAAGCCATACTTTTTTTTAGTTAAATTGTTGAATAATGACTGGAGAAGAGTATTTCGAAGCAATGGGCCCCGATCTTTCACGAATTTGTTGCCAAAATCGATTTTCTAACTCAAGAAAGGCAATTCTCGCCTCAACGATTTGCCTAAACGAACTGAATTGTTAAAAATCCTATTAAGGAAAAGAAATATTTTTCGCCAGTACCTGCACAGAAAGAAAAATCGCCTGGCGGTTTTTTGGGGTCGTACGGGTCATGTACTAAATAATAACTGTAGCCCAAAATCCTTGTGGACCTGCACGCGCAGATTGTGACCTGGAATGCCTCTTACTCGGATAAATATGCGACACCCTGGCTTTAAAAAACAGCGGGCGAGTGAAATTTCGGCGCGTTTGACTTTCGCATTTCCAAGGGGCGTTATTTCGGAGGACGAGCATTCGTTGGATTAAAAGGTGACGAAGGTTTGCAAATGCTCATCCATGATTTCGACGAATGTGGTCCCTCCGTCACTCTCATCCATTGGTGTGATTAAGATCGAAGGGCGAGTGAGGATTCGTGCGAAAGCTTGAACTCTCGAGAAGGACCAGGGACGAGGCATAGTAGTACAATGTGGGTGTGTGGGTGTGGGTGTGTGTGTGTGTGTGCGTGGGGTGAGTGTAAGTGTGTGTGTGTGTGTGTGTGTGTGTGTGTGTGTGTGTGTGTGTGTGTGTGTGTGTGTGTGTGTGTGTGTGTGTGTGTGTGTGTGTGTGTGTGTGTGTGTGTGTGTGTGTGTGTGTGTGTGTGTGTGTGTGTGTGTGTGTGTGTGTGTGTGTGTGTGGTGAGTGTAAGTGTGAGTGTGTGTGTGGGTGTGGGTTTGTCTGTAGGGTGAATGTATGTGGGTGTATGTGCGGGTGTGGTTTAGTGACTAGGGTGAGTGTGAGTGTGTGTGTGTGTGTGTGTGTGTGTGTGTGTGTGTGTGTGTGTGTGTGTGTGTGTGTGTGTGTGTGTGTGTGTGTGTGTGTGTGTGTGTGTGTTGTAGAGTTCCGGGGGATGATGCCAGGGAGCACCGAAGGGTTTCCTGCATTTTCTCATTATCTCGGGTGGCTCTTTTGGAGGGCCCTTCAATTTTGGACTGCTGTGGAAAAAATGGAGTGACAGAGGGAGAGAGAGAGGGAGAGAGAGATCGATTGATCAATAATATTTATTATGCTCTAGTAAAATTCTCGGGCTATATGGAGTCACCGATGAAAAGTGAAGAAAGTATTAACAGGAAGCCAAAGAAATTAAAATTTGATATGAAAGAAAAAATTAACGTAAATGAAAGTAATAAAAATCCGATGTAATGCAAAAGTAAGGAAAAATGAGAGAAATAAGGGTTCGATATAAAACAAAAGTACGAAGCAATTTAAAAAATAGATACTTTTATCGTAGCTTCAATTTGTACAGGGGACTTCCCCTTGTCACATTCCCCACCATGTTCCACTTCACATCCCCAATCGATCGCCTCAGTTTAAAAAGGAAGGATTCCATATAAAAATGAAGATAGACGACGCAATAAGGCAGAATATAAAATGAAACACAAACAAAATATTTAAAAAAAAACAGAAAATTCGAATACAATGTGAAGTTCGATATAAACGAAAATTAAGTTCCAAACCTAAGAGTAACCTAATTAACAAAATAAAATACCAGAAAAAGAGAATATTGACAAAAATTCACGCATGGTGGTCGAATATATTCAACGAAAGTACAAGATAAAAAAGATGCAACGTCTAATTCAATTTCTAAGAAAGAGGGACGAGCCGGAGCGATCTTGATTTGAAGAAACTGAATAAAATAGCGATCCTGCCCCGACGAAATCGCCGAATTCTTATACGACCTACCCCCTCCCCTCGAAAATCCTTAAGCCGAATATAATTAAAAAATAATTCGATCGCACGAAGAAAGTTACCGAAAAAAAGGGAGACGACTGAGCCCCGATATAGACCGCGCGGGGCACGTGAATTAGCGAGACGTGGGTGTATAAGAGAAGGAGAGGGGGGCTGTTTTAATCGGCTGTCGAGTTCTCTCCTGAGAGACAGGAAAGGCTAAAGAAGTAGGAACAAAAAAAAAGAAGAAGAGGACTGCAAGGCAAAATCGTGATTCCCGCGATGTCCCGGCGGATGTTGCTCTCGTCTAGCAGCGTGTTATATCCCCGACGCGACCCCGAAACGAGGCGGCATCACCAGTCCGGTAATAATTGATTAAAAAATCAAGTGGCTCGAAGGGCTCCAAGTCCGACGGGCAAATTCGCCAGACGACTCTCTTTTGATCTCAGGCGCGGCTTATACCCCCTCCTCCCCCCTCTCTCACCCTTTTAGCCCGTCCTTTTTCATCAGCGTTTTCTATATCGAATTCGTGTTCGCCTCGTTGCTCCCAGGGACGAGAGAGCAATCCTGCCGCTCTCCCTGCTCTTTTGCGTTCCACAGGACGAAAAGAGGATTCGCGAGGAAACGAGAGATCTCGACGATCGTCACCATTCGCGCGATCGCAAATTACGATTCGTGAATGCGGATATGGACGCACGTGGTCCGCCATTGCGCGAAAGGAACAACATGCTCAATTTGTACCTGCTTTTTCCTGCTCAACACAATTTCTGCTTAAGAGGGAATGATACCTTATCGCGGTCGGTATGGTAGAACGATTATAGTTTCCCACGAATCTCTGAAACGGCTCGTCAGATCCGGTCGAAACTTTGCCAAACGACGTCAAATACATAGACGAACGGCTGTCTTCTCCTCAAATTTTCCGAATTTGAGAAAAAAATGTAGATTGGGTTATCATAAGCCAATCTACATTCTTTTTCTCAAAATCAGCAAATTTGAGGAGAAGAGAGCCATTCATCTATCTATTTGACGTCGTCTGGCAAAGTTTCGACGGGATCTGAAGAGCCGTTTCAGAGATTCGTGGGAATCTATAACCGTTTTACCATACCGACCGCGATAAGGTATCATTCCCTCTTAAGGGGTTACCGCCACTTGCGATTTTGAAAAAATCGATTTTTTTATTGCATTTTTTTGAAGTATAAGTATCTGAGAATATGTCCTGAAAATTTCAAGTCGATCCGAACAAAATTGACTGAGATATGAGCGTTGAAAGAGAAGAATCCGTGAATTGAAGAACTGAAATTGAAACTTTAAACGCGTTTTTTTCAAAATGGCATTTCTGAAGTCGGTGACCAAGATTACTCGAACACTAATGAACCGATCTTTTTGAAATTTTGCAGGCTTATTTAATACATAAAAATGTAGTCTTTAATCGTTCGATTTTTTTTTTTCGAAAAAATGGCAATTTTATAGCCAAAAAACGGCCGTTTTTTTTCGTTAAAATCGAACCATTAACTTTGACTGTCCGCCATTTTGTGAGAAATGAATATTTTTTTAAATCCTTCGACTGAAGACTAGTTTATACTTATATTTGACTAAATCCATCTGCATTTTTTTTTCAGATAATCCACTTCGCCGCAATGTTGGTCACCGCAAACCGTGTATATAAAAACATTATTTCATTGACGGCCATTTGCCACTAAACGATATAATATTTTTCAATAAAAAAATTACTGAAAGTTCTTCAAGATGTGTTCTTTAAGATGGTATATCGATCGATTAAAAAAGTTTTGTAGTTTTCATTAAAAATAATTCATGAAAAAGGCCTTTTTTGCGCTACAAGTGGGGGTTAAACTTGTGAGACTACAAGTGGGGCGTTAAACACAATGAAAGTACTAATTATTAAGGGGTTTTCTCACTTCAGGCGCTAGAAAAGGCTATTTTCATGATTTTTGTTGATAGGTTTATATTATAGATATTGATATAAAACTTGTAACACTGAATAAATACACTTCCGAAAGACATAAAAAAAAAATTTGTTTTTGTCAAATAACTCGAGCATTTTCTACTTTTGACAAAAAATTGCCATGAGTAAATTTGTAGGAAATTCATTTGTCTACAACTTTGGTTCTATGAATTTATTGTCCACACTCGATATTTTCCGACTTAAACCGGAAAAAGTGAGTAAAATTCACTATCGCATTATTCCGTTTATTTTCAACTGTAGCGCATAAACAAACATGAAGAAACTTGTAGGAAATAGAATTCTCTACAACTATTGGGTCTATCGGATTGCATACTTTTTTTACTCCTTCCTGAATATTCCGTTTTACGTTTTTTCCACCCCCCTCCGGACCTGGTATCTCTTTTTACTCGGCGTCTTCGTTGTTGTCGTTTACACAGGATGAGGCAACGAGCTACAAATGCAGATTAGGCAGTTGGTCGGCCGCGCGGTTTTAACGACCGTGCAGCATTCGCAGCTTAAATGCATGCGAGAGCTTCTCTCTCGCTTTCTTTTTTCTCTCTTTCTCTTTCTGTCTTTCGTTATCTTTTTTATTTCATTGTGTTTCTTGCTCACTGTCGTAATTAGGATGTAAATCAGATTCCAATTCTGAGAGAGGAGAGAGAGCGAGCTAGAGAGGGGGGGGGGGTCGTAGGTGCGAAAGAGAGAAAGGGACAAAGAGCAAGAAATTCTTGGGGCCCCATATAAGAGAGCTCTGGACTAACAAGGGATAAATACATCTATATCTGTATGGTCCATTTAAATCTCTGATATATCAAACATTTTTGATTATATATATTTCATATATATCATTTTACGGCTCTCGTGTCTATTTGAAGACAGCTGCTGACCGAGGTAACTCATCCTCGCGAGTCTCTCTTTCGTTTCCGCAGGCCACGCCCCCTGAACATTTACTTTATTTAATTAAAAATCAAACGAACCCCCCGCCGGCTAACTTTCTCGGGCATTGTTTTTCACGATTGAAAACGATTTCTCGACGGAACTCGTGGGGGAAAGATAATTCCCAAAGTCATCTCTCGTCTAAAAAGTGTCTAATAACTTACCGAATTAATTCTTCCGTCACTGATCCACGCGTCCAAACTTTTCAATTTCCAATGATCCGAGTAGCCCTGTCGCTCATACATAATTAGGATCACAGGAAGCTCGGCGTATCGTTTCTGTCGAAAATGGCAGACGAGCCACGCGAAAATATCGCGAGTAGGGAATATTACGGGCTACTAACTTTTTTACTCCTCATGTCGATATAAAAGCGGAGCTTTCGCGATGAAGAAGCAAAGGCATTTGCTTGGGTAGTCAATGTACTTTTTGGTAGTGCAGTGTGTCCGAAAAAAACCGAGGAGAAAATTGTTCCGTTCCTGGGTACACTAACCACCCCTTGCCCCCTCCCGCAACCCCATCTCCGCCCCCGATGGTCCGGCTCGCCATTCCGCGAGGACACAGGATTGTATCGAGAAAAGCGAGCCTTTGACCTTTTTTCCAGTTACCACAGACTCGCAGGGTAAAGAAAGTCCGATGCATTGAGGGTCTCTCTGCCCCCCGCCGCCCCCCTCTCTCGCGTCACTCTCTTTTTCTCTTGTCTTTTGTGCTTAGATGAAAGTGGTCCTCACTGTCCTCGAGGAAGCCAAAGAAGAGCCTCGGCAAGAGCAGACGAGGAGCTTTCATTCCTGGCAGGCTAAAGAGGCGGGGGGGGGGGGGGGGGGGTCAGAAGGATGAGGGGCACGGGCGAGGGACCCACACGCGAGAGCATCGTCTCCGTTGTGTTTCGGTAGGGGCTCTTTAATTTATAGTATTGCTCTGCTGTCATGATCGGCGAATCTCGTGGGGGGCAGGGGGGCACGGCCGTTGGGCTTCCGGATCTTTCGGGCAAACGGACTCTGCGGAGACCGCGGAGTTTCAACTAATAAGGGACTTTCACGATCACGGCTTCTTTTACACACGAATCGGTTGGCATGAGATGACTCACACATCCGGGCTTCGGCCCCCACCCCACCGCCGAATATACAGGGTGTCCTGTTATGAATGGATGATCCTGCAACTGTCGATAGGTCAGATCATGTCCTACTATATGCTGGAATTTCAGTTTAGTAAAAATCCCACGGTTTTCGAGATTTTGGGCTTTATGTTGTTTTTTGGAAAAAAATCATCTGCTTTTGGTTTTTCGCATGCCATTTCTACAAATGATATAAATCGATAATAACTGAGCAACTTTTTTAAGTAATTGGCACACAAACTGAAATTCTAGCATATAGTAGGACATGATCAGACCTATCGACAGTTGCAGGATTATCCATTCGTAACAGTACACCCTGTATATGCATATCCATATGTATTCCTAGCACGATTTGTCATCAACCAGGCAATTACGAAATTTCGGGTCCAAAGGAGGACTGGTATACAATTACGAAGACCGTTTTGGATGGTATTGGGGCCTCTGAGGGGGGGGGGATATTTTGGGTGAGAAAAAATTTGAAAAAATTATTTTGCTGTCTTTCGTGATTTTTCTTTATATGAAAGATTTTATCACCATTTTTTAAACTTAGGGGGTGTTTTATTGCTACTTTTGGCTGTTACATGGTATTTTTTAACCTTTAAAAATGGCGGAGGTATGACGCGGTCTTTCAAGCTGGATTTTCAAAACTTGGTATAAATCTTTCGAACTTTATTCTCTAAAACATGACCCAAAACGTTTTTGAAAATTAAAAATCGCATTTTTAATCTAAATTTGACGTTTTCACGTTTATCAAGTTAATCGCACATTGACAATTTCCTTTTTCCTCTAATCGAGTTTTACTTTGTATTACAATTTACTGTTCCGTCCCGTTTTTATATATATTTTTTTTTTATATCGTTTATCCATATCGAATCTTTATTTTTTAATTTAAGTCAAAACTTTTTAAAAACATGACCCAAAAGATTTTTGAAAATGAAAAATCGCATTTTTAATCTAAATTTGACTTTTTCAAGTTTATCAAGTTAATGTCAGATTGACAATTTCCTTTTCCCTCAAATCGAGTTTTACTTTGTATTACAATTTACTGTTCCGTCCCGTTTTTATATTTTATTTTTATATTGTTCATTTATATCGAATCTTTATTTTTCAATTTGAGTAAAAACTTGTTCTTATATCACCTTCACCTCTAGCATTGCCCGAGAGTGCACTCGGGCATAATGAATATTATCAATCAATCAAGTCCCCCTCCCTCTTTCCGTTCTCTTCTCGTTCCTCCTTTCCGGCCCGATTTTTTGCAGAGACGCGCGGCGTATGCAGACCGGCGAGTCCGCGCTAAATTCAAAACGCGCTACCACAGAGGGCAACAGCCGTGAGAGAGGCGAAGTTTTATCGTCCAATAAACGTGTCGTCTACCGGCGCCGAGCCTGGCTAGCGCTGGCCGCTCTATAAAGGCGACGAATTAAAATGCAACGCCTCGTAAATCCATTGTCTATTTCACAGTAACCACCCGCGCTCGCCGGACGTCGAGACTCTCCAACACCATCCGGAGCATCCTGTTCCGGGCTCCAGGGAGGCTCCAGGTTCCAGGGGGCCTCCACGTGGATCCTTCCTGACACTTCTCAATCCAATTTCATTTTTTCCAAATATCATTCAAACAACGGAGCAGATATCTTTAAGCAAGGAAAAAATGTACTGATTTTCATCATTTTTTTCTAAAGGAAAGATTTCTTCACTATTTTTGAGACTGAAGGTATGTTTCGGTACGACTTTTGACTCTTACATACTATTTTTATTTATTCATTGATATTTAAAAATGACAGAGGTATGGCGCGGTATTCTAAACTTTATTTCCGAAACTGGCGTGACGTATAGCTACAAAACTAATCGGACGATTCCGATAAAATTTGGCATAAGTCCTTCTAACCTCATTGTTTAAAACATGAACCTAAATGTTTTTGAAAATGTAAAATAAAAGTATTTTTTATTGCAGAATGTAGCCATTTTTTCCGAAAAATTCTATTTTTTCCCTTCAAAGCGTACAATTTCAATAATTTTTTAACATTTCTCACTTCTTCTTGGTTCATATTCTGCGTACGAGTGTTAATGAAAGAAAAATCTTCATTGCTTTTTTCTCAGATCGATCGTGCCGGCGCTACGTGTCACGCCGTCTGACAACATCCGCCGCGACCCGTTTAGAAGACCGCGCCGTACCTCCGCTATTTGTGTAAATTAAAGAATACCATGTACCATCCAAAAGTAGTAATAAATCCTACCCTAAGTCTCAAAAGCGGTGAATAAATATTTCCTTAAAAAAAAAATCACAAAAACCACCAATTTTTTCGTCGCCTTTGCCGCCCCCCTCAAAGGCAACCCAAACAGTGTTTTCGCCGTTTCATTGCACGTACGAAGTCTTGTGAAGCCGCGAATCGGCTCCTTTCTTCGGGAGCTCCGCGTTTCCTTCGTTTTTTTTCGTTCTTCTCGTGGGCGCTGGGCGCGCTCGAGTGAACTTTCGCAAAGGCCATCTAAAAATGTAGATTTCCACCGTCAGGTTACGCGGTGCGAACGCGAGCAGAGCAGAGCAGAAAAAAGGGGCAACGATAACGAGCGCGCGAGCGGCCAGGGTCGCGACGACGCTCTGCCCCGAGAGTCTCTCGCTACGGAGCGTAGCGCGCAGCACAAGAAAAGATCGTAAAAAGCGGATTGGACGAACGGCAAATTCGACAGTGCCCGTTGGGGGAGGCCCATTAAAAATGCAATTACAGTTAAATGCGATTCGCGTGAAGGTGGTTCTGTCTCGCGGCTACCGGCACTTCATATATATATATACATACATATATATATATATATATATATATATATATATATATATATATATATATATATATATATATATATATATATATATATATATATATATATATATATATATATATCACGTATTACGATAAAACTCCCGGATTCTCTCACGTACGACTAGGAGTTCATTTTACGACTTGCACAAGTCCATATATATATATATATATACACACACACACCCACACACACACACATATTCACAATTCCATGTGTATTTTTACCTAGGCTAGAAAATACGAGAGCCACCCGACCAAGCAATGGTCTAGTTGCATCGCCTACCTGTACAAGGATACAAACGCATTTCGTGTTTCTGATAAAGGAGATTGATCGACGAGGAAACGCTTCGCCTATTTGCAAATGGGTAATGAGAGTTAGGATGGTCGGGAGAAAAGGCATAGAAATAGAAGCGAGGAGAGAGGGAAAACTACGCAATGATTCCCGGGAATAATAATGGCATTGAAGTTTGCACCATTGGGATGCAACGAGAGTATTTATTTTTCGCATTGCTCAATTTTTTTTCGCATATGCAGGGTACAGAAATCATTGAAACGTACTTGATGATCTTTATTGGGGGAAAACCTAAACGCGAAGCAAAAGGTTTGGATAGTGGAAAAACGAAGAGGTGAATAAATAAAGGTTAATTTTTGTTGGATAAATAGGCAAACTTCAACATCACGAATAAAATTAATATTGATGAACATTCAAGGTATTCTTTACGCGTTTGTATGTTGTATTACTTTTATGTTGTATGTAACTTTATTGTAACTTTATGTTGTATTACTTTTCTATGCGGGATCAGTATTGTAGGAAGGGATGTTTTAATGAGTTCTAATTTTATCCCGAATGTTGCTTTTTCTTTGGTGTTTTTTTGTATATTTTCGCGTTGATATGATCGGTATCATATTTTATAAATATATATATATATATGTACATATTGAATTATATATATGTGAGGACAGAAAGAGGGAGAGAAAGAGAGAGAGAGAGAGAGAGAGAGAGAGAGAGAGAGAGAGGGTGAGGGGAAAAGGGAATGATGTGTGTATACGTAGATCGGGGAGGAAAAGGTCGAGAGAAAAGCGATGTGGCACAAGTGGGAGTAATAAAGCGTAGAAACGTCCTTCGCGCGGGTGAGAAAAGAAGAAAATTGTCGGCAGTTATACCGGCCACGGAGGCTTTACGAACGATTTATCAAGGGCTCACAGGAGAGCCACCGGAAGGTTTTCCGAAGGTTTCCTCCATGTTCTTCTTCTCGGGCACGTTTCTCCATTTATATATACATATATATACTGAATTTTCTTTATTTCTATACATATATAGAGCAAGGGACGTAGTTACAGCATAGGAGAGCGGAACAGAAGCTGCGGTGCACTAAAAGAACCCACGATATACGAAACCGAGCGCAGCCGTTCATTCGCACAGTTAACACTGTATACGTGGACCTCTAATAGATTGCAATTTTCAGCAATTCCCAATTGGCGAATGTGTGTGTGTCGGGGAAAAATAATTCGTTGCTCGAGCACACCCCGTGCAGAAATTCGTTGGGGAGTCCTCAGGTCCGACCACATCTTTATAGAGATTCAATAAGAACGCCGCGCGTAGGGAGTCCGCAGTGGAACCCCAACGGATTCCGCGCTATTTCCCGATAGACGTCGTTTAAGAATTTTTAGAAAAATCCTCAACGGAGATTTGATGGATCTCCCAAAGAATGTACTTTCGTGATCCCATGCACAAATTTGTTGGGAAGTCCCAAAATGCACCCACATCTCTATAGGAATTTGTTTGGGACACCGCACATAGGGAGTCCTCGTTGGGATCCAATTGGACTCTGCACTGCTCCCCGATAACTGCCGTTTGAGAATTCTCACCACGTGCGAATCGAAAATACGTGAAAAGTTACGAGAAAAAACTCGGCGTGTTGAAAACATAACCTGCACGCTTCGTGAGCGTGTACGTGTGTGGTGATATGCCTAAATGCAGGAAAATAAATAACAAACGATAATTACCGTGGATTTTCAGTGATGTGATTCAAATCGATTTTTAAGATATACTTTATAAGCGATTTATACTTTTTTAAGATCCAATCATTTTGTATATCTGTATATTTTGTTTGGAACATTCAGCGTGTAGAATGCGATGGGATGCGTGTAGAATGTAGAATCGCGTGTAGAATGCGATGGGTTATGCCGTATTTTTGTGGTACATTTAGGTTACGAGAATCACTGGAACACTTTCGAGGACCGTTATCAAAAATCTATAATCAAAAAAGCTGCGATAAAATATTTTGAACAATAATTAAAAAAAAAGAAATCAAGAAAATGAAGAAGAAATTTCTTTGCATTTCAACGATGCAAACTTCAACAGCATACAATTGTCGGCATCACTGTATACAAGTGTACGTACGTACCTACGTACGTATATGGGAACAAAATTTCCTATCATCCCCGACTGGGATATGATCGTTTTACGATCCACGGTGCACGAGGGCGTAAGGATTTTTACGACGGAAGCTTACGTGTAAAATGTGTATACTGGAAGTTCGTAGGCACGGTAATCGTCGACAAAAGAGTTTTGAAGTAGCTTCAACGCCTGCAGTTTACTCGCTTTTGTGCGTGACACGCGTTCTTCACCTTTCGTGTGTTTCAGTTGCGATGCACAGATTGTGATCGTATTATTTGTGCATAACTGTGGAGAGATTTCTCGTGCAATATCCTCGGAAGCAAAATTGGAAGCTATCGTTACTCTGACAAGAAACATAACATAAGTGTCCGCCATCGATTTTCTTGAAATTCATATATGTGATAAAGCATTGAAAACTAATAGGAACGTGTTTTTTTATCGGCGGGAAAACGGTCTTAAGGGGAGGAATCGTCCCTCAAAGAAAGCCGTGTCACCCCCTTATACAATACTTCTATAGTGGATTTTTTATCGCTTTACATTCGAAGAACTTTGGTCTTTGTTGAATTCAGATCGGTGGATTTTTTTTATATCTCTATCCATTTATTAAAAACATATTATTCAAGTCCTTCTTCTTCGTTGAAAATCGAACTATTTGCTACAGCTCACCATATCCATCAATTTCAAAATTTCAAAAAAGTATTCGGTGATACGAAAGTTTCACCATTAAGCTAAAAATACATTTTTCAATTTTTCATGTCATATCGTCCTAGCAGGCAGAGCCACCTACACCGACCGGCCATGCAGCAACGGCGCTTCGTTTAAATTATAATAACTCCACAGTTTATCAATATTTTTCAATGGAAATAAAATCCAAACATGGCAAGGTTATGTATTAATTGTGTGTAAAATTTCAACCTCGTCGTCTCGATACTCTCATCAGAAAAAAATATTGAAAATCGACCTATTTTCATCAGATTTCAGTGGGACAATTTTTTTAATTCAAACGACTGTCAGTTTGACATTACCCCAAAATCCGAGTGTTTGACATTTCTTGGTACCCCGAAAATGACGCGTTTAAAAAAGATCACTGATCCCAAAGAATCCGATCAGATCGACCAGGATCAGATATCTGCATGATGCCTTTCTCCAATACTCTAGTAGTCCCAGCTATTCCGGGCGAATTGCACGACTCCCTGTTGCTCCTGGCGGATACGAGAACTCGCGAGTTTACAGCGACACGAATCGCGGCGTCAACAGAGGAGGAGGAGGAGGAGGAGTGAAAGCGGGAAAACACGAAAACGTCGAATTCACAAAGTGCAATGGGAAAAGTCTCTTGCGAGGGTGCTGCGTTACAAGGGCGAAAATGTGAAGGTAAAAGCAACGAGAAAAAGAGAGAGTGAGTGGGAGAGAGAGAGAGGTTAAATGGTGCTATAGCCGAGAAGTTTGCAATCGCCGCGTGCAACACGAGATTGGACGGGCCAGCAACGGCGTCGAGGACGTCGACGACGCCGTCGACAAGAATGGCCAAGTGTTGGCGCGCTATTTTACTCTCGCACGAACAACAAGTTGGTAATCCGCACGTTCGCGTCGAAAATCTCTCCTTTTCTCGCGTACATTTCCCCACGCCTTTGGTTCGGGAATCTCGTAGTACGAAAATATAAATAAAAAAAATATAAAAAACAACAGGGAGACAAAAAAGGAAGAACGGAGCGTCGAGAGGATCGGGGGAAAGTACCGAAAGTAGAATTACCTCTTGGGAACAAGAATCTTTCCACTTTCGCTTCGCTCGTGCTCCGTTACTTTTTGCTCCTTGCCTGTCTCTATATGTATACGTAGGAGGAATCGACGAAATGCGCTCGCACCCTCAGACTTTCCTCGCTGCACCCTGGAAAATCGTTTGGCGGATCGCGCGTTGTTTGGGTTACGAGCCCATCTACGACGAGTAAAACGAAATAGGAGATAGAAGGATCTGAGACAATATAAACGTGAAGGGAAGCAGAGAGAGGGAGAGAGAGAGGTGTTGCTTATTTGGCACGTGAGGAACGCAATTGTACGATGTGCAGTCGTTAAACACGCGGGAAATGTGCCGCGCAGCTTTCTCAAGATGTGCACGGTTCATGTTCATGACGGGGTGAGAACGAAACTCCCCATCCAGGGAGGTCGGTTTGTCTCTCTTTGATCATAGATCGAGAATCATAGAATTAAGAGCAAAGAAAGCATAAACGCCACCCTCTGTCCTGGTAAAAATGATTGATTGATCGATTGATTGTTTATTAACTATGCCTTGGCAAAGCCTTGAGGGAAACGGCAGTACCAATAATAATCAAGGGGGTATGCCTTCCTGGAAACTTCAAAAAATCGTTTTTTTTTTGCATATTGTTATAGTGTGAACGTTCAAAAATATTTTAAGACCAACCGGACACTGTAATTAAAAAAATTGACGAAGTTATACCTACTTATTGGAACAGTGTGCGGCGGGTTTACCGCGATCCGTCGATAATGCGATTATCTTGAAACTACATATCTTGACACGGCGGGATTGATGTTTCGAGTGACTTGCACACTATTGACTTGAATTTGCACAGTTAGCGTTAAAAGAGTAGTCATTTTCGGTTCACAATGCATTTTTTCAATGGATGAACCATTTGTTAATGTGAATGACTTCAGCATGCTGTTTTTCGACAGAAAATGAGGTTCTCTATGGAGAAGCTGTCATTTTTCGTATTTTTCGAAATTTCGGAAAGTGGATCGTGAACCCATAGCCAGCTGGATATATTTGAAGAATTTTTTATTTGTTTTCGTTTCGGATTGCTTTTGAGTCTGGTGGAGATCCTGCCGTTCGGGGCCTCGCCTCTGGAGGAATGCAACGCCAACTGCAGCACCACGAACACTTTGAAAGACTTGGGTTCGAAAAATTACATTGTGACCACAAACATGTGTGCAACATGCTGGGAAAGAATTAATATGTTCCAACTAATGTGTTACTAGAAAAAGATTCATCATTCTGACCCTTCAAATTGGGCTTCCAGAGAGGGATACCCCGTTAAACACTATTTTAATACATTATAGTAAAATTTAACATTTTCTTTATACGTACAGACTATACATAGATTGAAGATAATATTGTTGACAATCATTATGAAGAAAGCTATTTATTACTGTTGATAAAATGTAAGATAATATGGGTACAGTAACATGTAGGCAGAATGAAAAACGAATTTACGAGTCGACACCGAAAGAATGACTGTAATGACGATGCCTGAATACATTCAGTGAGGATGAAGTAGCAACTTCTGTGGAGAGTGGGTGCCAAAAATATATCGCAGATCAATGAAATTAGTTTCTGAAGGTTGAGGTCCTATGCGGGGGAATATGAAAAACGTTGAGAGTATGCAAGCGTTGAGGATGAGTAGCGGTCTATGAAAGAGATGACGGAAGATGGCGACTGAGCTTCCCGTGCAGAAATATTCGTAGAGATCCAATTGGTTGCCCACATACCTGACTCTACTTCCTGATGTCATGAGGTTGAAGTTTGCATCGTTGGAACGCAACAATTGCTTTTCACATTCTTCTCTATTCCTATGTTTTCTCATCACCCAAAGGCTTTTTTTTGCTCATTACGGCCATAGATATCTAATGAGAATACGTAAAAACGTTTAAGTGATTTTCGTAGTCTGAATCGGGCAGAAAAGCTTCCCAGCAACTCAAGAGCATTGACTTCCGTTGCATTCCAACCATGCAAACTGCAACGTCGTAAAACGCCACACTCGTGCATTGGGTTATTATCGAGAGTCCCCATTGAAATGTACGAACCCAATTTGAATCCCAAAGGATTGCCACATTACAGAACAGAATCCCATACGATTCTTGATGGCTCCCATCGCATCCTGTAAATTCTCAAACGACGTGAACCAGGAA
This sequence comes from Ophion costatus, assembly GCA_951751655.1. NCBI lineage: Eukaryota > Metazoa > Arthropoda > Insecta > Hymenoptera > Ichneumonidae > Ophion > Ophion costatus. The sequence continues at coordinate 5,866,854 of OX632359.1, forward strand.
ATAGCGCGTAATCCACTTGGATTCCAATGTGGTATCCCCGACAAATTTCCGCACGGGTTGCCGCAACTGTCAAACCGTAGACGATTTCCCCAGATGACTTTTGACGAACACATAGATCCAACCAGCCCGTTACGACGTTTCGATCTTCGGTATCCCAAAAAGACCAAAAGCAGTGCAGCTTTCTCGTTGGTTTCCAATGATGCAAACTTGGGCCCACCATCAATAAGAAATGGCACAAGAGTGCAGGAAAGAATCTCTCCGAGTCCCGTAAGTGTATTCTATGATTGACGAGCGTGAAGGAGCTTCGCTCTGTTACATTATGGAACCGAATGATTTACGTAATAGACCAGTGTACTCCGGGGGGACGTGTTTTTTTGTCGGACTTCTTCGGCTGGTACGGGAGAATTACAGCGTTGATTCCGTACGTGGAATCGTTACAGGGATCGTTAAACGTAGCGGGGAACAGCCTCGCGTATACACGTAGGTCCAACCGGGAGGGACGATCCGCCGAGTCTCGTCGTGAGTTTTACGATAAGTCTCGAGTGTCCCGGAGGTCTCTCTCTCTCTCCCTCTTGATCTCTTCTCTCGTGTAGCCGGTATATGTACCGGAGGCTATGATGCACAGCGTTTAACACACCCACACACAAGAATATACGTGCGCAGTGCGCGGAATTGCCGCCACTTATTGCGGAGTTGGTGCACAAGAAGAGATCGAAGGGCTACGGCCGCAAGAAACTCCTCAGAGGGGCACATACACGAGGCAGTCGATCCAAGAGAGCTGCGAGATACGACGTACTCCATTTTGCGTTTGAAACCTGCCGCGTTTTCACCCTCCAGCTCCAAGCGTGCCCATCTGATGGGCCTAAAAACCACGGAGCTCCATTTCCGCTATACTGAATCCCCGTGTGATTTATCAATCGGCATTTTTGCCGCGGTGAAAAACGGCGTGATTAATTAATTTGTGGTTGCCGTTGGACGAGAGGACGACGATGGGAAGCGAGGTGTGAAGGTGGACAAAAAAAAAGGAAGAAGCCCAGCAGCATCGGCAACGAGATCGGCGAGAGCGTAGGCGCGTACGGGAAAAAAGAAATGAGGACTGCTGGAAAAACGTGGTGCACGCCACAAGCATTCTCATTAGGCGCCACGTGGCGGGGAAATTATCTACGTGGCGAAGCGGACAGAGAGAGAGAGAGAGAGAGGTGGAACCGGCCGTTTCTCACCGGGCGGGCTAACGTTAGCTAATTAGGCACGAGGCGTCGAACTCCCGCGTCAAGCTCGGTCCCAGGGAGCGTTAATCACACTGCAGCAGCCCACGGCCTCTAGAGATATAACACACATACTGCTGGAACCCTTCCTACCACGTTCTCCACTCGGTGTGCTCCTTTATCCCTGTGAAGGCTGGCCAGATGCCTGCGTGCACTCTGCTGGCGCCATGGGCCCGTTTACCTTTTATTTCGTCACTCAATTTTCACCCGGGAAGTATAACGTGAAACGGCCCCTCCGCCCCCTTTGCCGCGGGGCCGAAGGATACAAATTATTCCGCAGACTTCATCTATCCAGGCCGTCTGTATGGAATTGAAAGCAGGCGAGATAGGGACGCCGATGACGGTAGCCTCTGGACGGTATGGTACCGACCGTAGGATTCCTGGCTTGTTGGCACCTATGGCCAGTAACTTGGCAAAGGAAAAAATAAAAGTAGGCATCCAGGAACGGCTCGTGGCATTTTGGATTCTCGGTGAGAGGATGCAACGAGCGTGTACGCTTCATCAGCGTCCTTGTCCTGATGAAAACTGTAGGGCGTGGCAGGGGCGCGTCAGGAGCGTGGATGGAAAAAGGTAGTGAGATAGGGTGGAAGAAGGAAGGCTCCTTGTTGCAGCTTGGGAGAAGCCCGTGTATCTTCGGTCTCGGCTCGTAAGAAATGAAAGGGCGCCCCTAGAAGTACGAAGGGTAGATTCGGAAGGGATGAGTTAGAGGCAGCCGGAGACACAATAAGTTGAGCCTCGAGGGTTGGATAGACGTGTCGGAGGAAAGTTGCCACTGGCGAATGGAGCAAGGGGTTGAAGAGGGAAAAAAATAAGTTTTTCTTGGCCTTTTCTCATTCTGCTTGGAAAACTCGAGGAATCCGGAAGAAATTGGAAGGAAGAGAGCTAGGGAGGACAAGTCGGAGAGAGGAGGGCACGCCCTCGGTCTTTCGGATAGATTAGAATCTCGAAAATCATTACTCGGCTCTCCATCCGAGAAGAAAGCACATCAGCACCCACAGGCACTAACCAAACTCCGGGCATAAAGGGCGTGCGGAGGGTCTTGATGGAAAGCTCATTGATGGAAGGGTGCAAAGGAGATGAGCAGGTCTCTGATGTCAATGCCGGAGAAATTGCAACGTCCCCGATGCTTTTCTCCGTCTCTGCGTGTGCTCGTTCGAACTGCTAGGGACTTGTGTGTACGTGGGAGGAAAATTGACTTATTCTCGGTACCGTGATCACGTTCGAGTGGAAACCAGCCGTTTGCCCTTCCTCTTAACGCTTTGCGTTATTATAACTCGCGCGCCTTCCGTCGCAAACGAGCAAGCACGAAGGGTTGCGCGGAATGAAGTCTTCCAAAGGCATCCCCCATATTTGGCTCTACGCGTCAGGAGGAAGTGATTGGCAGTCCAAATTAATAATGATAATCACAGGACCAGGGTGGTAGGAACTTACCGAGAGGCGCTTAGAGAGTGAAAGGGTCGTTGAGAAACCGCGCGTGGAGGACTTTCAGACGCCCATTTACCATCACGAATATCAAACATAACGCATGTCACGATGGGATCAGGTTGAAGGATGCGGAAGCACCTAAGAGGACTCTGCTTTCCTGGAATAGAGCTTGGGGAACAATAGCTCGAGTATCGCGGTCATGTAATTTGGTTGATTAAGAAACTCTTGGCGATTCTCTTCCACATTGAAGTGCTCTTAGGATGGTCAGCCGCTCACTTTGCTTCCCATAACTCACATACGGCCCGAACAATCCTACTGTATGGTGTACAAATGAGTTCTTGGCCTTTTTTATGGAAATATTGATATATTCACTGGACATCATGGTATGCTTTAATGGGGAAAGTAATCTCCGTTTGCTTCCACACATTGCCTTAACTGTCAGGCAGATTGCGAATTTCTTGGCGGTGAAAAGATAGTGGTTTTGAATCGATGAAGTTGGTGATGGAATTTCTTACTTCATCGAACATTTTGAAATGGCTATCACTCAATATGATGTGAAATGATGGCGGAGCGATCGGAACACGTGAAAATCCGATGGAGTCATGTCTGGTGAATACGCCGGGTGCGGCAAGACTTCCTAGCCCAACAGCCCAACACTCCCTAGCTCCTTTTTGCTGTGTGTGGTCTGGCATTATGCAGCAATACGACCGGCCTAGGTCTTTTGCCTGTCCAAAGCAGTTTTGAATGTTACCGAGCTGTTTTAAACGATTGGAAATGTCTTGCTGGGTAACTCCCAATGTAGTAGCAAACTCCGACTGCGTTTCGTAAAGATCTTCGTCCAGCAACTGCTCCAAATCCGCGTCTTCAAATTCTTTTGGTCCCCCCTTCTCTACCTCCCATTGTCAAGGTGGAAATATCCACTCTCGAACCTTTCAAACCACTTTTTCACGATACTGACGGATACGGCATCTTCCTCCAATGGCTGACACATCATCTCCTTAGCGTCGGAAGTAGTCATTTTCAATTCGAATGCGAAAAGCATACAGTGCCTACTATGCGCGTTATTGCAACGCACTTTGCTCACTGTGCTCACCATGTATAATTTGAGGTTACGCTAAGCTGTCGGTCCGTTGAAATAGTCTACTACGTTGGTATTATATGACACCAGAGCTGGAGGAAAAACTTTTCCGATCAAACATCCAATACAACTGTTTCTCTGCTTAGGCCGAGAACATATTTTTTCAACAATATCCTATGATGATCGCATCTGCCTGTACGTTCAATTTATCCAGGCTGAACTTCAACTGAAAGTTGTCACCATTCGAGTGCATCGAATAATCTTTCCATTATCTTGTTCCCTCCATGTTTGATGTTATCCAAAATAGATTTCCATATAGCTTGTACGTTTCTAATAAGATTGTCAAAAACCGTTCCAGTCATTGTCGTATTTTTATCTGCCACATAGATATTGCCAATCAGAAGAAGTGATCCTCGTCGCGTTCAGAGGCAAACTTCAATATAGTGGCAAAAGCAAGTACGAACGAGTAATTTCCATTCAATGATGTATCGTCGATATTCGCACTTTCTACACCACCAGCCAATAAATTTCTTCACGACCCGAGTGTTTTGCGAGTCGAATTCGTATCTAAGATATACAAGCACCGAGCGCGAGATTGTCTTGTCCGGCGTTTCTATGCATGAATATATCATATATCACTTGTATGCATAAATGTAGGCGCGGCGGTGCGGTTTCTTCGTTTTTTTCCCCTTATACGTAGATCATATAAGTGCCTCGGTACGGACGCGCAAGAAAATCGATTCGAGCGAGAAGCGCAACGTGGTATCTATGCCCAGGTATATACCGATTCATTCCACACTAATTGATCGGTCCCGGTAAACTATGCTAAACGGTGAGAGTATGGCTGATTGAAAATTATACTATATCGCGCACCCCCCCCCCCCCCCCCCCGGCCCCTCAGACTTCCTTCTCTCCACTGCCCATTATGCCGAAGAGGTATCGCAATTTCATCAATTTAATTGCAGTCTCCGATGTGTATATAATAGTGAGTCATTGATCAAGGAGGGAGAGGAGGGAATATCCTCTTAGCGAGGCATAGCTTGGCTGTATAGGCGAGCTTCGCTTGATGAAGTTGCTCGTCGCGTTTCTTGTCTCGATTCGCTTTCTCACGACGGGAAAGAACAACTTGTACACTACGGGATAAAGAAACATGAAAGAGAAAGAGAGAGAGAGAGAGAGAGAGAGAGAGAGAGAGAGAGAGAGAGAGAGAGAATAAGGAGAGACGATCTACGTTGAACACGAGCCTGATTGCTGGAACCGAATGGCCTTTTCCTTCTGCCGCCTGTGATGCTTTGCTCTCGGCCCCTCATGTCTCATGGGCCTCGTGTTAGAATAGACATACAGCCAAAGCAACCACCAACGCCTCTGTACTCTCTCTTTCTCTCTCTCTCTCTCTCTCTCTCTCTCTCTCTCTCTCTCTCTCTCTCTCTCTCTCTCTCTCCCCCTCTCTCTCTCTTTCTCGATCTATCCCTTTCTACCTTCAAGCCATCACCGTAGCGCATTCCCTTAATAAGAATGGCAACGTTCGCGGGCCACGACTATCCTGAGACTCGTTTTGGAAAATTGGACCGTCAGTTCAGGATTTTTACAGACTTTCCCAAACTTTAATTCCCCACCGTTCCACGCTATCTCCCCTTTACGTATTCTCAGCTGTGTGCCTCGATGTCCTTAACTTTTTTTTTCTGCCAATTTGTACTCCAATGTGCCCTTTGGCGCCTTAGTGAAGGATTTTTTTTTCGGGGTCCTTCGTGCGAGAATGAGCCAGCGGAAAATGAAGACGGAATCCAAATGGACAACATGCCCTTTGCCGCTGGTGAGAACTTACCGCCCGATGGCGTTTCTTCACTTTATTATGGCCAAAGTGCAATGTAATTTCATTGATAGGAATGGGGATTCGTAGGCTATAGGGCATCGTTACCAGCCACGATTATTCTCGGATATTGTGCCGTTGTTTCGCGGCTTCGAGCGAATAATCCATTAATCACGGTAGCCCGGATCATTGTGTACCATTATTCCGTGGATCTCCGCTCAAAACTTCACACACGTAGCTCCGGGAACAATGCGAGGCGGTCGGAGAAAATCTCGCGGATCCGAATCAGCCTGTGCGATACGTTCCCATGTCCGGGAGGCAGGGAGATAAACGAACCGGGCGATCGTGACCAGGAATCCCTTTCTCGTCTGACGTCTCATCAACCTGGCGCCTCCAACACACACGAGCGTCTAGCGTCCAGCTTGGTATATAATTGTGAACTAGGGGGCTAATTTAACGCTGCATTTGTCAATTTAACGGCTGTCGTGATTTGGCGGAATTTTCTTTTCCCGAAGAAAGAGAATGGAAATCCTGCTACTATCGGCAGCGAGAGTGTACGCGCAATGACGTCCAAACTTTGGACACCTTTGGACAAATAGGAATGATTGATGGCCAACGTGCCGACTAGTTTTCAGCAGTTTGATTCTCTTTTAAGCATTTTTCATTCGTCTATCTTGAGTCATCGTCCTGACTGGGGTCTCGTCTGGACGGAGCGTCTTCGGACTCGGCCAGTGCGACCTGCTCCGATGAGACGCGTAGTGAAACGCGAGTGCACGTTATTTACGGCAATTTAATGAAATCTGAGCTTGTTGGGTTGGGTATCCACCTGGATTGTCCGTTCGGAGAGACAGATGCGGAGAGAGAAAGAGACAATTAATTTTTGTGAATGTCTTTAACCTCTTCGTTGGCATTGACGCAATGGTGTGTCAAATAATTCCGTGCCCTGTGTGGCATTGACGCAATAGTGGGTCAACCTTTATTTCCCTATTTAACTTGCTCTGATTTGACATCGGAGCCTCACTCGGGAGTTTTTGGGCTCGCTGAATCCGAATTTCAAGTCAAAATTTGGAAATTCTAAATGGCGGCTCCAATATGGCGGACAAAAATCAAAAACTTTACGTGATTTGGATGAAAATTAGTACTCCGGGATTTTTGAGGTCGCTTATTACGAATCTGAACTTTAAATTTGAACATTCAAAATGGCGGCGCTAGAATGGCCGACCGACATTGACAATTTTACTCGATTTGGACGAAAATTGGTAATCTGGGATTTTCGAGGTCGCTTATTACGAATCTGAACACAAAATTCAAAAAATTTTAATGGCGGATCTAATAGGGCGGACGAAAGTGCAAACAACAGCTCGATTTGGATAAATCTTGGTACTCGGGGGTTTTCGGGGACGCTGAGTGTGATGCTGAACTCAAAATGAAGGAATTTTTCATGGTGAATTCAATAACATGGAGCATAATACAATAGGTATTATGGAAATACTACAATACTACATAATAATACTAATACTGAATACTAAATACTAAAATACTAAATACTAAATACTAAATACTAAAATACTACATAATACAATAGGTATTAGGAAATAGGTGGAAATATATGAAGCTTGAGTACCGAGTTTCGTCTAAATCAATGTGTATTATTTGTATTTTCATTCGCCATATTTGTTCGTTATGTGAATTGCTGAATTTTGAGTTCAGATTCGTAATCAGCACCGTCGAAAACCCCAGAGTACAAGTTTTCGGGATTTCAAAAATGTCCTGCCATTTTGGGCACCTTTTGTCGAATTGACACCACTGTAACGGGTAAACAAGATCCATTTTGTTGCATCCATTTTTGGCAATTTTTAAAGATGTTGAGTCCCAAATCGCAAATGATAATAAAATTCTGAAAATTTGGTACGTTTTTGTATGAAGTATTTCAGAGGTCGTGTAAAAATTTCACGACAATTATGAAGCTCGTCATTGAACAATTAACATTCACAAATTAAATGTTGTCTTATGGAAACTGATGTAACTTTGCTCTCTTGCTCTTTGAGAGTTTTTGTTTGACCTCTCAATTTTGTAATATCTACAATATACCGAAAGCAACGGAAACAAAACGAAGTTTATTGATCAATTTTTTTTTATTTCTTTTCAAAACTGTTCTTAACAAAATGTTAATTTTTTAATAACGAGCTTCCTAATCGTCGTGAAATTTTAACACGACCTCTTAAACACTTCATACAAAAGCATACCAAATGTTCAGAATTTACTTATCATTTTTTATGTCATCCCTTAAGGCGGTTGAAGTACTGATGATAGAATTCTGAAAATTTGGCATGTTTTTACATGAAGTATTCAGGAGGTCCTGTAAAAATTTCATGGCGATTGAGAAGCTATTTATTGAACAATCAACATTAACATGTTTCATAGCGACTCAACATCCTTAAAGCAATCTTTCTCGGCCCCCTTCGTCCTCCCTCAGTTCGGCAGATGCTGCCTACAGAAATCCCTCAGCAATGTTCAAACTACTTATTCTCATCTACAACGTAAATCCCCCAAAAAAGCTTCCGTGCAAACATAAAATCAAAAAAAAAATGAAAAACAAACAACTTTCGTTGCACTTGAACGATGCAGACTTCAACACTATGACGGATAAGAGAAGTTTCATATACCATACCATTCGACAGACATAAAGATGAGCATGTACGATAAAAAAAAATATGAGTAGTAATCGGTATGGGATTGAGAGCGAAGCGGTCCCGTAAAGTTCGATTGGCCGTGAGTGATAGACGAAATAGCCGGCATATTTCTTATACTCTACGGCATGGATAGCAGTGTATACAACGTACCGTGGAGGATCGGCGATTTCGTATATCACGCAGGGAGGTAATCGACCAACGATATCGTCCATGGCATGAAGTGCATCACACGCGGCGAAAGACAGACGAAGAGAGAGAGGGGGGGGGGGGAGAGAGAGAGAGAGAGAGAGAGAGAGAGAGAGAGAGAGAGAGAGAGAGAGAGAAAGGCATCAAGACAAGGTCCTGGGCAGCGTTCTCGTATCCATCTCGATGGAATTTATCGCAAAGGAAGTGTCGAGAATTTACGATCATCCAGCACGAAGAGCTATCGAGAGTACGTATATATGAGGGACCGGTATCCATCGTGTGCCCGGATTGAGATCATCTCGCCGGTGCGCGTCCGGATCACGGCGTACAGATTCTTCTCCGTCTTTCGGTCATGTTTCCTCGCGACGACGATCAGACTTTTCGTCAGAGAGAGAGAGAGAGAGAGAGAGAGAGAGAGAGAGAGAGAGAGAGAGAGAGAGAGAGTCGCGCGCGATTGAATCGTTCGCGAATCGAGAGATCATAATATTTATGGAACGTTTTATGGGGACGCGGTTCGGATCGTCGTGACGTTTCGCCGCGCTCTCATCCGTTCTAGCCTCATCCCGAGAGACGCCGAGAGAGGAAGAACACTCAGATATTTATCGTGCTCGTTGCTCTCGGCAACTTTTTCTTTTATTTTTTACCGAGCAACGTGGATGGCAGAAAAGCGCAAGTTCTCTGTCGAATGCAGGCTTGATTTTACTCCGATTCCGAATCTCGAGTAGGTCTAGCGGGATTAAGGGGGGCCTGGGTAGTTGGGCACTGCGGAGGAACAGCCTGGAGTGTGTTCATGACTTTGAGTTGAAGATGAAATGCCAGTTCGATACAGTTGACTCTGATCTTATTTTTCCACCACCTGATTTTTGAACTTCTTTTTTGGGAAAATTTGGACTACGAGAAGCCTTCAAACTTCTTTGGGATTCTGGTCCCGAATCTGCAGGCCAATTTCCACGGCAAGATTTTGGATGGTGAAGAGAACGGTGGGATCAAAAAAAAATTTAAGAATTTTCGTCGCGTTTCAAGGATGCAAACTTTAATATTGTTCCTTTCGATCTTAGTTTTTTTTGCATAAGTATTTCGACCTACGAACGAGTAGTGACATTCCAATTCATCCTGACGTCAATAAATCTCCGAACTCACATAACGAGTCTCGATTACCCTAAAGGATTAAGGGGTGAGGGAGATACGTTTAGGCAAGGAATACATTTGCTGACTTGCATTTTTTCTTCACAAGGAAAGATTTACAGTACAGAAAAACTGATTTTTTTACTTCTAAATCTGAAAGATTAATAAATGTTAATTATTTTAAAAAGTAATCAAAGTTAACTGACTCATATATGTATTGTTTGATTTGAGCATGACCTTATCGTTATCAGCCTGCCCCAACTTACCCTATCTTTCAGAAAACTAATATCTAAACGTAATGATTAATATAAAATATTGAACGCTTCATTGAGTATACATTGCACGATGCAACACGCAACGCCATACCTCCGCCATTGTCAAAGGTTGATAAAACAAAAATACTAACTAATAATAGCAAAAATAAAAGTAGTAAAAAAACATATTTTGAATCTCGAAAAATAATGAGGAAATCTTTCCTTTAAAAAAAAATTGTGAACATCACCAATTTTTTCCTCGGCTAAAGTACTGTACGCCTAAAAAAAAAAACGTACAAAGCGAATCAGTAATCCTCGAAATCGCTGCCAAAGAAGATCCAAGAGTGTTTCGGTCTCGTACGTGTGCAGGGTCGAGGGAGGAGTCTCGGGTGGGCGTTAAACGACGATCAAATAACGGATCATTATCTCTGGTTAACCCAGATATCGGTGTGCTTCGCGTTCTCCGCTCGTGTGCGTTCATCTTCTCACGTACCATATCGCGCGCATGCGTTTACGTTATTACGCGTGTGTATACGTGTGCCTATGCGTGAATAAAATATTCGTGTGTACGAGGGTATCAGGGTGTGTAGAAATCGGCAGGTACGAAGGAAAATACTGAGGGACTCAACACGGCGGACCGTCTGCCCGTGATATCGGCGGTACGCGAACAGGATTCCCAAAGCCGGTGTTTAAAGCCACACTTTATACCCGCTGAGCGTAACTAATCCAGGTAGGTGGTTGGATCTAGCTATTAATGACGTGTATCGTTCGCTATCATCTCGTTCTAATGCTCTCTCTCTCTCTTCGTCTGCAGCGAATTAATGCGTGAATGTATATATATATATATATATATATATATATATATATATATATATATATATATATATATATATATATATATATCATCATCATACATACCATCTTATATATATATATATATATATCTACATAAGATGGGTTGCTAGAAATAAGATACTCGAAAACTCCGATAAATATTGATTTTATATGTCTCCTCATGTTCTCCCACTTGTTTTTATTACATTTTTTCACTTTGTTATTATTAATGTGCTCCAATGTCTTCGGAAAAGGGCACAATAAGCTAATCCATCAATCAATTGATCATTCAGTCTTTCTGTCTCTTATGTTTATTCGAATAAAACATTTGTTTTCTAATTTTCATTTTAGTTTGCATTTCACAATTATTTTTCTATAATCGTCATCAAATTGGAGATAACAATTTTGTTATTGTGTGATTAATAATTGTATTATTACTAACTTGCCCCAAAATCTTTGAACTCGGATTTAATAAACTAATCAATGAAACAATCAATCACAATCAATCAATCAATCTCTCTTTCTCTCTCTCGCTCCCTCTATCTTCGCATTCAGATTGTACTAGTTCGAAATACTGGACCTTCATTAAAATCAGTATTAATCAGCTACCACATGAAGTAGTTTAACGATTAAAGTTTCTTATTATCATTTGTTTTGTGGTGTTGAAATTTTCATCGGGGGGTAGTAAGGCTAATTCTCCTTTGCCTTTTTATTTCTTTATTCCTGTTATCATCTATACTATTTGTTTCGCTTTGTTTCCGTTTCACAAGCACGATATATATATCTAGACTCTAGAAGCATAGATATAGATTCAGAAACACTTCAAAGATCTACGTAGCCAAATGAGCCATAAAAATGGGCATAACGGAAAGCAATATTTTCGTTGCACTCCAACGGTGCAAATTTCAACACCATTTCATTTGATATTTTATTAACGCTCCAACTTGCCCCCAGATTGCTATCAGGGCGTTTGATAAATAATAAAAAATCAATCAATACATCCCTCCCTTTTCTTTCGCACCTGCAATCGTGTCGAAGCCCCTTAAGCCAGTGTTGAATCGCTTGACGGACTCGGAGAGCGCATCCTCGAGAAAAAAAAACGTCGCGGACGAATTGACAAACGCGAAACGCATCGATCCGGAGAAAAGAGGAAGTAAAGGAGGCTGAGTATACGTATAGGGTGCAGCGAAGATGGGGAAATAATCCCGCGGGACAGTGGAGCGCGTCGTTCCGTGAAATGGTCGGCAAGATTGCCAGGTGTGAGCCACAGCAGTATAAGAATAGGGCGCGCGCGAGAGAGAGGGAGAGAGAGAGAGAGAGAGAGAGGAGAGAGAGAGAGAGAGAGAGAGAGAGAGAGAGAGAGAGAGAGAGAGAGAGAGAGAGAGAGAGAGAGAAGCACCCTCTCGATAGCGGGATGCAAGTCGGCGACTCGCTTCGCGTGATAGACGATCAGCGATATAAGAGAGAAGAGAAGAATCCCAGAGCTTTCGAGAACGACGGCGAAGGGCAAGGTACTTCGCGATCTTCTCGGAGCAGCGGAAAGGCATCTCTCGCCTCTCCTTCCGATACAGAGCTTCGTCTCATCCCTTCTTCTCACAACCACCCCCCCCCCCCCGCCCTACAAAAGTTGCCTCATTTATGCTAAACTATATCTTCCGCCTTTATATTCTTCCGGCGTGTGGATTTGTGTATGTGTGTGTGTGTGGGTGTGCAGCGAGAGATACACGAAGGGTTGGGGGGCGGGGGCGTCGAGAACGAGACGAGCGAAGGATGAGCCTCAGAGGCCCGTGAGGAAATGAAAGGCACCGTTGGAGTCACGACGCGCTGCCTATATTTTGTCCACGTGTAAGAGAAAGAGAGCGAGAGAGAGAGAGAGAGAGGGAGGAAGCGAGCAGCCTCAAAGTTACAAGGGCACGCGGCACTCGCGAGGCAAAAGAACGGCGAGTTCACTCCCTTAATTGCGATAAGCCCCGATTCCCATCGTCCCAGAGTACAAAAGTAACGGAGAATCCAACTATTGTTCGAAAAGACGAAGACGAGAAAATAAAAAAAACAGAAGCTGGACGCTCGGTGGCTGCAGACACGCGAACAAGTTATACAGTTCGTTGCGAGTGTACGACTTTTGTTTATTGCAGTCTCGTTTTTATTCCTCTGGGCGAGGAATTCCATGGGCTGTTGCCTTCATGGCGGAGACTGGTGTCATCTCGAGAGGGTGTTTTTCCGCGGTTTCGTAACATTTGTATATTATATTGGTGGAGAAAGGATATTTTGAATCCATTGTATCATCAATGTTGGCATTGGTGATACGAATGAGCGGACTGGCTGATTTGAAAACGCTCCTCAAAGTCGAGTGACTCCGAAGTCACCCTTGACCACATATGCAGGGTGGCCCGAAAATGAGGTTGCATCGTTGGAATCCAATGGAAATTAATTATCCTGGATTCGAAATTTCTTTCGCCAGATTGAAATTGTGATAATTCTGGAACTTTTTTGAGATGCTCACTCACTGCAATGGTAAGGTGCAAAACAATTTTTGTAATAGTAAAGATGAGGATATTGAAAAAAAAGAACTTTCGTTGCATTCCAACGATGTGGAACTCAACACCACCGGAAACTGTGGCGTTGAAGTTTGCATCGTTGGAATGCAACTGGACTTCTTTTTTATTTTTTTCACTTCTTCATTTTTATTATGATTTATCATTTTTATAGATTAAGACCATGGATCCCTAATGAGGATGAGAAAAACCGTATGGGTAATTTCCGAACGCTGAATCGGCGAAATAAATGTGAGCAATAGGAGAAAAATTAAATGTCGTTGCATTCCAACGATGCAAACTCCAACATAATCAAAAATTGACGTGCAAAACGAAAATATAGAATGTATTTCCGAGTCGCAGCAATGTATGTTCTATGATCGTTTTTAGTTTTTTGAAGGAAAGCATTTTTTTAGTCTTCCTGTAGGCAAGGTTTTAAATTTTGCCCTTTAGGGTCCTCCTTCCCTCTGGATCCCTTTAGAATCTCCCTTCCTCTCAATGGTATTGAACTTTGCATCGTTGGAACGCAATGAAAATTCTGTTTTACATTTTATTTTTCATATTTTTATTATTACAGGCGCTATTTTTTTAAATAGATTTATCACGTAGATCGCTGAGTAAATTTTTTTTTATGGTCGAAGTCCTTTTGTATGCGAAATCTGACAAAAAAAATTAATTCGTTGCAGTCCAACGATGCAACCTTCAGCATCGTTCCTCTGATGGGCTTTTAATAGCAACTGGAGTCATTTCGATTACTATAAGTGTTTCTTTTTTGTCACGTAAACTTCATTGAGTTTTATTGACCGATCCTCTCAAACCGATTTTTTCATCTTTTGATCAAAATCTAAAGCATCAACGTTATCGTCCAGTTGGTAATTTATTTATTGCTCAACAGTGCAAGAACGAAAAAAAAGTCCCAAAAAGTAAAAAAAGATCGCAGAGCATAGGGGTGATTCGGATAGGTGTAGATTAAAATTTTCCTTTTGGACGTCGCTTTTCAGGTCACCGTGTACATGCCCAAACCACCGACGAAGGGACGACGAATCGTTGAAACGAAAAATTTAATCTCCTCCCAGCAGGACGAGAAACATCGAGGAGCGCGAGAGAGGACGAGAGAAACGTAGGGAGGGTTGCCCTTCGTTGGAGAACGCGATTTGCTTTCGCCCCACGTTCCGGCCGAGGGCCCGTTGTCTTATCGCAATAAACTTCGATCCCATACAGAAAGGGACGCGGCCACGCCAGTCAGGCTTATACACAGGCTTTATGATTAATCGTTTCAAGAAATCGAAATTCGTAAGCGGTCTTCATCCCCAAACTCGTTGACTTTAATACTGCCCGTTCTACCAATCCCTTCGCGCTCTTGCCCGGCTTCGCGAATATTTCTTTTTCTCTGCTCTCTCTCCCACGCGAATTTAACTCGGGCAAATTAATTTTCTCTCCGAATCGACTCCTCCAGCACAGGCTTTCGCTCGCCATCCGGTGAAAAATCCTCTCTGCTTCTGTACAACTTTCATTATAAAAGTATACACGAGTGCGCACCTAACTCCAAATACGCCTTAAGGGGTTACATCTACTTAAAGGCCCAAAAAATCGCCAAATTCCGTCTCTTTTTGCAAAACGGTTGGTAAAAAAGAAACAAGTTTTTGAAACACAAAAGCACATATATTCAGAGGCTTGAAGAAAATCACCAAAAAAAATCAGAAAAACTCTAAATACATCGCCGTCCGTAGATGATCAAAAAATTTCACGACTTTTGACGGTGGACACTCTCCAGCTTAAGGGGTGAGATGCAGGCAGAATTTTCAAAAAATCGATTTTTTTACATTTTCTTGAAGTATGATGTTTCGAAAATATTCCCTGAAAATTTCAAGTCAATCCGATGAATAGTTTCCGGGATATCCCACAATTAGTGAAGGGGCGTCGGGTCCCCATGGCGGGTAACGGACGGCAGCTGCAAGCAACCGGTTTCGAGCCGGGAAGGCAGAACGCTTCGAAGACAACAACAAATTGATATTTTGGAAGCTTCCACATCGGCAGAAGCCCTATTGTATGGGCCAGGAATTGATGATTCGATGTAAGTTTTTAATTAGTATTTCTATACATAAAACAAGTGTAAAATTGGAAAACTCTTTGAGAAGTTTTCAAAAATTGATTACTCAAAAACTATGAAGTTCAGCAAAATTTTATAAAGAATACTTTTTTTTTTTTTTTTATTAATCTTATTTTAGTTACATATTCATGTTTAAGTTTCTTGCCCCTAGGGTCTCTAGACTATCATGGTATAGAAAATGATTAGGTTTGATATAGAAATAGGTGTTGGGTCTCGTTATCTTTCGATTTGCTCATATTGTTGTTTGTTTTTCGACATCATTTTATAAAGAATACTTTCGTTTTAAAATTGCCCAAAATGTTTAAAAATAAAATAATTCTCCCCGAAAAACTTTAATTTTTTGAAACATTGTTTTAACAATTGGCTATAAACAATTGAATGCTCGACTTTTCGGCAAAAAATTGTGATATTCGGATTCAGCGGATCAACATACATAAACAAAGTTTAGCTTCACCCATCGAGCTCAGAATTTTACGAACATATAATACCGTATCCACATCGAAAAACTTTAAACGCGTTTTTCTCGAAACCATGTTTTTCAAGTCGGTGACCACTATAATTCAAAAACCACTCTATGAATTTTGATGAAATTTGGTGTGCTTATTGATAGCATTAAAAACTAGTCCTTGATGGAAGGATTTTTATTTTTGTTGAAAATTTATATTTTTTTTTACAATAAACGAGGGATTTTTTAGTCGAAAGTCGAAAGTAATCTGTCGGAAGCCGCAATTTTGTTAATTTTTTTAAAAGCCCCGTTTAAGGACTAGATTTATTATTAAACTAATGACTTTTTTTGGTTTTTTAATTTCAGATGTTCCAGTAAAATTTTATGATGGTCACCGCGAAACATTACATGCCGAAGGGGGTCCGACAAAGATGGCGATATTTTTAAACATAATCAATATTTTTCTTTGAAAAATTGTACAAGTCAAGTTGAAATATAACATAAAAGTCTGTGTAACCTCTTTTGTAGAACAAACTTAATTACGATAAAAAAAATTATTAAAAATGCTCATTTTTTCACACCTCTGACTGCATCTCACTCCTTAAACGGTCCATCCGAAATCTAATAACCAAACGGGTTATTCAAGTTGGGGATAAATGTGAGTCGTTGACGATCGTCGATTTTCAAAATCATTTTTTTCTACAGCGTGGCGCTGAACTGAAAATCGAGCATACAAAATCAATTTTTTTTAAATCGTCATTTTTACGTAGGTATAAAAAAATAAAGATCGATTTGAAAAAAGTGAGATCGTCAAACTCGAAAAACTCGAAAAACTCGTTCGATTTTAGGAATATTTCAATGCAATTTTCAGCGAATATAGCTAGCAGGTGATACCATCGATAACATTTTTTTTTCGTAAATGCAATTTTTTTACTCACCTAGTTAACTGCAATCCGTCAATACCTTGCAATTAGGATCTCAAGGAATATTTCCAAGGATTTGCAGTCTATTTTGTTTTTTCTAATTTACCATTCCTACGCTCGAGTGTTGTCGACGAAAAAAAATGAAGTTACGCTACTAACTTGGAAAAAACGTTGAAGCTCGTGTAATTGGAATGTCGAGCGGATTGTGAATAAAAGTTTCTTGATTTTTCTTTTTGTTCAACATCGATTGGAAAGTTTTTCTCATTTTCGTTGTCTCTTCTTCGGACTCCCACCCTCTCTCTCTCTCTCTCTCTCTCTCTCTCATCGAGTTTCTCATCGTTATATCGTATCACCGGGTATATCTCTTCATTTCACGACGCCCCTCTCCCATGGAGAGAAAGAGAGCGAGGTTACATAACCGCACCACGGCATTCCCGGGCTCTTGTGTTTCAGGCCTGAAACCGATACCTTCGGCGACGAAGTAAAGGGACAAGGGACAGCGTTAGGGCGAGCAAGCAGAGTGAGCGAAAGCTCGAGTGGGATAGCGAGAGAGCAAGGGAGAGAAAAAGTGAAATGAGCGGGTTCACTCTATGAGAAAAGGTAAAAGCGCATCGGAGAGGAGAGGAGAGAGAGAGAGAGAGAGAGAGAGAGAGAGAGAGAGAGAGAGAGAGAGAGAGAGAGAGAGAGCGAACGAGCGAGGAGATACGTCCGTTGTTTGCAAGACTCCGAATGTTATATATATATACGGGAGGAGATCGTCAAACGCGAGAAGTAGTAGAAGTTGAGACATCTTTTTCGAGAGCGTAAGCGATACTCGGCTAAGTGCCCGCTATGCCGCTGAGAGCCGGATCACCCTTAAGTATATCATATATATATATATATATATATATATATATATATATATATATATATATATATATATATATATATATAGATATATATATATATTTTTTTCATCCGTGATCCAGGCAACGTTGATATATCTATACGAATGTCCACCTATGTAATGTAATGTCATATATATGGTGAAATGTGACTTTGAGGACATTGACTCCGAGGACTGTCCTCATAGTAGCCAATGACCCCAAAATCTACATTATGTAGTTTCGAACGTTTTAAAAATAATTTTCCCGGGCTTAGCGAAGATCTTGTAAAACGTCGATTCTTTTCGACGGATTTTCAAAATGTAACATTTAAAAAAACATTCTCTGAACATTTCAAGTCCATTAGCTCGAAATTGAGGGAGTTATGGGTAGTTGTAGGTTGGTCCCGTGAACCGGCAAACTATATATATATATATAGAAAAGCAGTTTTGAAAACATTGACTTCGAGGACTGCCCCCATAGTAGCCAACGGCCCCAAACTCAACATTACGTAATTTCGAATGTATCCGAAATAATCTGGGCTTACACCCAGTAGAAATGTTAGAAAACGTCGATCCTTTTCGACGCATTCTGAAATAATTGCATCTCACGAATATTCTTTGAAAACTTCAAGTCGATTCGCTCGAAATTGAGGAAGTCAAGTGTCTTTTTCAAAATCAGTGACTACGATATCTTAAGAATTATGATGTTGAAGTTTGCATTGTTGGAAGGCAATGAAAATTAATTTTTCTGAAAATTTATTGTACAATATTACGCCAACAAAAATTCTGCAATCATTTTCGAAGATACTCATTCGGCTATCTACTATATAAATCTTCAAAAGAACATTTTGTACAATAATGAAAATAAGGAAACTGACATATAAAAAATAAGTTTCGCTGCGTTCCAACGACGCAAACTTCAACACGATTGAAAATCACTGTACCGATCGACTTCCAATTTTGGGAGCTTATTTGACATACCGAAAAGCAGTGCTTGTACGGAGGTATTTTTTTTCATTTCATATGTCTTTTTTGATGAACGAAAATAAAGCATTTTTTCACCGAAAATCGATACTTTCGACAGCCGTCATTTTTTCAAAGTCAATATTTTGTTGACCCCTTCGTCCAAGCACTACATAATTTCATGCAAAAACTAGATGCGTTTGAAGGACCTTTATGAAACAGCAATCCGCCCAAACCATTGTGTTTACCACATTTGTAAATATTTTTCCATTAAAAAAATTAAAAAGATATTCAAAACCAAACTTGTCGATATAAAAAAAAAATTTGTAACCCTGCACACGTTTTCTCCAAAAAAATTCGCGATAAAACATATTCGTGTAAAGATCTTTTTACAGACTGTCCCGTTTTCAAAAATATTTTACTCCATAGCCGATGGCCGAAAAGAAAATAATATATACATGGACACTAATGCGTGCTATCTAAATAACATGCACGCTATTATTCTAATTACACGACCGGGGGTCATCGTCTCCCTCTTCTCAGGTGCACTTTCCAAAGGACAAACAAATTTCCATAATGTACGGCTTATCGCATGACGCGATACCGTAGACACGGTTGAAAATAATTCTATTAAGGAAGTACGATCATTACTACGAATCCAACTATCGGATTTGAAATTTTTATATGATTTTGACGAATACTCTATGCGCCTATTGCCAATATTTGAGATATTTTGACCGTTTAGTTTTTTCGCAATAAAACTGCAAAGTCTAGCACTTTGAGTTACCGAAGCACGTCGTCTTATGGAGACGGTCAACCGGAAGTGCGGCGATCGTGGTTTTTCTGCTCACGTATGCAACTGAACCCGTTGGAAAAACTGAAATTCGATAGATTAGATATAATAGATATTGTAAAAAATAAGAAAATCGATCTTCACCGTGTAGTTAAAGCACTACATTACAAGAAAGTTTCAATTTCCGGTTGAAAATGATCAGAACGACGAAATAGCACCCACAGACTTAGCAACGTCGCGAGTAACAGCTAATGCGTTTGGCGAACATAAACCAGCTTTGTTTTTAAATTAATTTGAATAGAAGCCGCCGCGAAATATGCAAACAACAATTTATGGAGTTTTATCATTTATCACGTATCAATAGTATGCATAATTATATTCTGCCTATCGTGTTAATTTCGCTGAGGTAATTCAAACCTATTTTAATTGGTTTTCGGCTGATTTTTTTTTGTCTTTTTAGTCTGTTTTTATGATGGATATGTTAATATTATTATTACGAAGATTACTATCGAGTCGTTGACAATCTAATTTTTCAGTTTTTATTTGTTCACGTGCAATAAATTCATCATTTACCACAACATTTGGCACACTATAATCGATAATACGAATAATCAACATAAGTGAACATCAATCAGAGCAGTTGGGGGTAAAATTAATTTAGACCCTTTTTTGACCCCGTGGAAGTGATCGTACCTCAAGGACGGAGCGGCAAAGAAGATAAGAAGATTGAACCCATCAGTCGGTATATCAAAAGAAATGTTTCCGGAAATCAAAGGAAAAAAGAAACTAATTTTCGTTGCATTCCTTTGGCGCATACTTCAATGTCCTCGATTATTATTGGACGTTGGATACTGCTGTTGATTCCCTCGATATACTCGGATGCTAAATACACCGGTGCAAACGGGTGGTCGCCTCGCTGATTACCCAATAACCGTGTAATAGATCGCTCATTACCTGGCAAGTCCCGGATGTGATGTGCGATGTCAAGAGAGCGAGACAGAGGTGCTCTCTCCTCCGCTCCCCCCCCCCCCCGCCCCCGCGGAATCCCATGAGTTTCCGTTTTGCCGTATATTGTCATCATCAGAATGTTTTAGCTACTGGGCAATAGAAGCTTTCATTCCACGACCGATTTAATATACACGTAGCTTTCATCCGCCTCGAACCTAATTTTTTCACTCGTCAAAAATCAATAATCAAAAGAATAAAAGCACCTATTACTATCTTGAATGTCTTCGTATTTGGTTTTTTTTCCTCATATTTGACATTTTTTCATCTTAATAATTGGGTCCAGACAAATATGTTTTTCGATCTCCCTTTAATTTAATCACTCGTTATAAATCATCAATCGAAAGAAAAACGAACATTTTTATCATCTGCAATTGGTCTTTGGGTTTTCTTCATATTTTCCAATTTTCAATTGAGCAAATGGGACAACACGAGACAAATATGTTTTATGATCTCCTCCTACCTGAAATTCTTAACTGTCGGAGCGTCATGTAATGCGGGCGGAAAACGAGCGTTTTGATTCTTAGACCCTAGTGGCGTGTTATCATTAATTCTGATTACTGGCAGTAACAAAAATCTTTACATTGCCCAAGTAACGATAAGCAATTTTGACGATAGTCAAGTTTGCATCATTGGAAAGCAACGAAAATATTTTTTTTTTCAATTGCCAATTTTTTATCGCCGGATCAAAACATTAAATTTCAGTTTGCATCGTTGGAACGCAACGAAAATTCAGTAGCTTAAACTTTTTTTTGACAAATTTGAGCTACGAGACACACTCAAATGATTTTTGAGGATCCTCGCAAGAAAACTGAAGCTCAAATTTGCTGGATAAAACTTTGGATGATAAAGAAAATGAGGAATAACACTTTTTTCAAAAATGTTTCGTCCTGTTCCAACGATGCAAACTTCAACGTCGTGTCAAAACTACGTGCGAAATCTTTTTTAAATTTGCACTAAAGACCTACAGTCTGAATCAATCGAGAATGATTTTAGATTACGATAAAAATGGAGAAAGGAGCGGTAAAAAATCATTTTTGTTGCATTCCAACGATGCTAACTTCACCATCAATTTTCCACACACACACACACACACACGCATATATATATATATATATATATATATATATATATATATATATATATATATATATATATATAATTGCTTATTGCTTGATATGCAGTGCACCCAAAGAAACTCAAACACATAGATGTTTGTTTTCATATCCACACACATATACATTTGTTATTTGAAGATTCTATACTTGACGAGTGAAAAGGGACTTTTTCTTCTCTTTTTTGTCTTTTTTTTTTTCGTCTGGTAAACATCGAAATGCGAGACGAGTATTCGATCCGTAGACTCTCATAGACGCGTGGGACGTCTGCAGGAATATCCGAAAACTCATGCACTCTCTCTCTCTCTCCCTCTCTTTCTCTGTTCGTATATACGAATGCAAATACACAGGAAAATGCTAATTCGTAAGCAGCTCGTTTCACGGTGTGCCCTCGCTCTCGCATATATATGCACATAAATATAAACACTTGCACATGCAGTCTGAAACGTGTGCATGCATGGATGAGAGAGGAGAGAGAGAGAGAGAGAGAGAGAGAGAGAGAGAGAGAGAGAGAGAGAGAGAGAGAGAGAATACATCATATCTTTCATACAGGGTACACACACATAGTGTGTAATGCCTACACTCCACGAAGCGAAGAGCATAGGAGTCAAGCATCCAGAAGAGATTGAAGTGCTTATTCAACAGTGTGTGCGAGCACACTCGACTCTCGCTTTCTCGCCCCACACTTGTTCTTCGGCTGTTTTTTTTCCTCCTGCCTCGGCCTCCCTCGCCTCCCGTCTTACTTCGCGCCCTCCCAGTCCCTCTATAGTTGGGCTATTCGCTTGGTGGTAAGGGAAGCTGGTTTCACAAATTTGTTCGCTCGCATTTTCCAAAAATACTTTTTCTCGATAGTATCACCTTCTAGCTACATTTCCTGAAAATTTCATTGAAATATTCCTAAAATTGAATGAGCAGGGTTGTTCCTAAAATGGAGCAGGGTTGTTCCTAAAAATTCCTAAAATTGAACCGCAGGGTTGTTACGCATTATTGACTCAGAAATTCCCTGACCTTTCCAAATTTTCCATACAGGTTTTGCAAAAATTCCAGGTTTTCCAGACTAGCCAGATTAGGGTCAAATAAAGAACACTTTCTTTTCATCGAATATATATTTTTTGAGTTAGTGAGATATTAGTCTTTGTAAGGGTTACCAACTATACGGGAAAATTGTATACGTAAAAATAGCAATGACTGATTTTTGTGAAAAAAAAACGAAATTTTTAACCGACTTGAATAGACAAAGGAAATTCTCAACTCGATCCTTCTATTGAAGAATTATGTTAAACTGGATAACATAATTTTTTTAAGACCAAATATATGGAAATTTGATGAAATTGATATTGATTTTGTTTAACTGAAATTCGAAACATAATGTAAACATTATAAAGTAAAAAAAAGACAATAAAAGCAAATACAGAACCTGTTCTTCGTATAAATAAAAGTTTGTACGCCGGTGAGAATAAACAAAAAATAAACATGAATACTTATCTATAATGATAATGATGTGGTTGTGTATCGATAGAACGAAGACAAATGTATTTCTGTAGCTTTACTTTTAATTTACTTTAATTTACAAATGTAGCTTCACAGTAAATAAGTTTTCAGTTTTTTAAATCCTCAATGTTTGGCACTGACATAACGTTTTTTTCTGTATAATGAGGAATAACATAAATATTAAAGATAAAGAAAAATATTTATTTTTATACTGTTCAGTTTTTTTGTCAAGTCGGTTTCATTTTTCGTATCTCTTTCAAAAAGTAAATTGTGAGAAAATTCCAGAAAATTTCCAAATTTCCCTTACTTGTTTTTCTATTATTATTCCGAGAATAACTAAATTCCCGTAACAACCCTGTACAGCTTCCAACAGGCGGCCGGGCGAGCGGTCCAACACCATACTTCAAACTTCAAATAAGTTTTTCTCGAACAACTGTTTTCAAAGTCGGTGGACATGATACCTAAACAACCACTTGATCGATTGTTTCCAAATTTACTGGAGATACGATGAAAAACATTTAAAGGTCGTTGACGATCTCACTTTTTGAAAATCGGTCTTTATTTTTTAATAGCTTAGTAAAAATGATGACTTCCTTCATGGATTTTGTATCTCGAGTTTCAATTCGACGCGACGTTGTTGAAAAAAAATTATTTTAAAAATCGACGATCGTCAACGACTCGATTAGTTTTCCTAGAAGTTTTAAACCGATTGATTTTTAATTGATTTAATGTTCATCTTATTTTCTTAATTGATTTAATTGAGTCAATTTAATTGATTTTCCTCTTAGAAGTTTTTAAAACGATCTATTATTGACTTGAATAACCCGTTTGGTTTTTATGTTTCGGATCGCCCGTTGCAGCTGGAGTGCCCATCGCTATACGTCACGAAAAAAATGCCATCTGCCCCCGACCATGTTTTTGTTTTTTTGTATTTTTTGGTGATTTGTTTTTAAGGCTCTCGATATATGTATCTTTGTGTTGAAAAAAATGCGTTTCTTTTGCACCAACCGTTCCCCAGAAAAACATAATTGCAGTTTGGCCAATTTATGGTACCGAAGCTTGCATCGTTGGGATGCAACGAAATTATATATTTTTTTCTTCGTATTCCCCAATTTTCTTTGGAACGTTTGGGCTACGAAAATTGTTGAAACATTTTTGAGATTCTTTATGAAAAATGTATGACCAAAAGCTGCAAAAAAGATTCAAAATAATGGCACAAATGGAGGAATTAAACATTAAGAAGAATTGCATTTTTTTTTTGCAAGAAATGCAATTCGTTGCATTCAAACGATGCAAACTTCAACATCGTTCATTTTTTTTTGCGTCCGTAGGTAGATGTAGCCCCTCAACCCTCAAATCCCTCCGTAGCCGCTGTTTCTCACCTGACCACCCTGGTCTTCCAATAATTCTCGTCTCAAGGCCAAGGGTTTGTCGTCGCCTTGGGTCTATCGAGGCTGCTTCGTTTGCTGATAATCGAGAGGGTTGGCAAAATTGCTACGCTAAGATGGCGGTCGGTGAGGCGTATTTTTTTTGTCGGTTTATTTTGTGTGGTGACTGGGGAATTGCGTTCGCGCGATTCCAAACATGGTGCGTATTAGAAGGAGCGACGATGACGAGCCAGCCGCCGTTGCATCACAATGCCGCCCCTTATTCGGGCAGACCGCTTTTGCGGGAGCTCGCGTGTATTTGCGTATACAGGGTGGATGAAAAGTAACCTTCAAAAGGCAAATCTAGCTGCTTTGAATCATCCCCATGTTCCACGATATTTAGATTTCGAGAAGAGAAAAGTTTTTTAGCTTTTTTTTTCGGGTATTGCTGTGGCGTAGGTTTTTATTTATTTTCAATTTTTGTGTACGTACTTTCCTCGTAGGAGTTTTTCATAGGTATTGGGAAGTATTCAGACTGGTGTAGGAGCATTTTCTCGTCATCTGAAATGCAGTCACTCGTAGCCGGAAAAAGAGGAATTTTCGCGAATTTTTTAATGAGGAAAAGCGTTTTTTTGCTACATTAAGGGGTCTTCTCACTTGGGACGCTAAAAAGGCTGTTTTTGTGATTTTTTTTACAGATTTATATTATAGATATTGATATAAAAGTCGTTACACTTAATAAGACACTCTCGAAATGCGTACAAAAAAATTATTCATTTAAGACACTATAGACGAAAATGGCAGTTAAAAAAATTGTCCTAAAAAATTGTAGGTCTGCCCTCTTGATGAAATCTCGAAGATGGATCATCCGAAACGAAAAAAATCATACGGTTTTAGATTCAATATGTCAAAGGCTATAGCGAATATCAAACCATTCTTGATAGATCCAAAAATAACCAAACGGCGGACATTTTTTGGAAGAACAAAAAAAACGTGTTTTTTACCATTTTTGGCAAAAAAAATAGTAAATATCAAAATGTTTAAAAATCCTTGATATGCGCTATAGGTATAGTAGTGAAGAAGATGTGGTTGAAATTTCATAAGGATCGGTTCAGTACTTTCGAAGGTTTTATCAACAAGCCGTCGACAAACGAAGTTTCGAGAAAAACGCGTTTAAAATGTATCTGGGTTACAAAAAAAAAAAAAAAAAAATTGAAATGTATTTCGAAAGTGTATTTATTGAGTGTAACAAGTTTCATATCAATATCTATAATATAAACCTATCCAAAAAATGCATGAAAATAGCCTTCTTTAGCGTCTCAAATGAGAAGACCCGTTAAAGAAATTTTATGAAATAACATCTTGTACGGAATTTTCGAAGAAACGAATTCGAACATCGGACTTTGATGGCCTGCGGTCTAAAAAAAATGTACTACGTATATCGTGGCAATTACTTTAAAAAGTTGCTTAGTTATCGTCGATTCATGTCATTTGTAGAAATGGCACGCGAAAAACCAAAACCGGATGATTTTTTTGAAAATAACACAAAGCCCAATATTTCGAAAACCGTGGTACTTTTACCGAATAGAAATTGCAGCAAATAGTAGGACGCGATCTGACCTATCGACAGTTGCAGGATTATCCATTGATAACAGTCCACCCTGTATATAGCACTGTAAGCCTATCCGGTCTCACCGGTCACTCGCGATCTCGAAGAGAGCTCCCGCGGCACTCAACACACACACAAACGACACAAACGCCACACACGAGCCGTACCATGCGATTCTAATTCTCCGCTGGCCTCTCACTCGCGCCGAACGTACGAGCGCGATGCGACGATATTTCTTCGATCGCTCAACGACCTCCTTCGGCACTAAAACTCCGGGGCTCAGATAGACCAACAATGTACGCGTTGTGGCGAGACGATTCATCGACTTGCCGACCGTATGATTTTATTTTTCTTTGCTTTTTTTTCGAAATATACATGAGCATAATTTGGAATGGGGCTGAGTGACAAAGAGATACTGTTGGAAAACGTGGTGAAACATTCGTGTGTGTGTGTGTGCGCGCGCGCACGTTGTATATAATGTTCATATACGGGAAATTTATTTGAGTTTATATAATTTTAAGTTAACGTAAAATGATATTTGCAGTACCTGAAAAGAGGTCATTTTTATCTAAAGAGTGCAGTATCTCTACGTATAGTACAACTGAAGGGTAACGAACCTACGCTTACCTCAAGAGCTACTGAATCGATTTCGATAAATCTTTCACAGAACACACAACTCGAAGTCTGGAATGGGATTTAGGCTAATGGGCATTGTGCTGTGGAGTCAATTGCAGTACGCAAAAAGCAAAAGTAGCAAAGATCGTATTTAGAAAAAAAACTAACGAGCATAAACGAATAAACAAATAAACAAAGGGAGGAACGAATGAAGAGACAACAAGTGATGAAAAATCATGAGTTCTTTGTAGTTTTTAAAATTTTCTTCAATGATCCTGGTAGTTCCTTATATTTTTCATAGCCGTAAAATATTATATAGGAGTCGGTGGGTAGGTGAGTGAGTGAGTGAGTGCAGTGAGTGGAGTGAGTGACGTGAGCGAGTGGCGTGAGTGGAGTGAGTGAGAGGAGTAAGTAAGTGATTGATTGATTGAGTTTATTGTGCCCCAGGTTACTTTCGGGCAAAGGATGGAAAGCATACAAGAAAGATATTTATACAAATAATGCAAACAAAAATAAAAATAACGTAAATCTATGATACTATAGAATGATAATAAAAATTAAGGTAAAGTAAAACTCTGAAACAATAGAATGATACAATGGAATGAATACTCTGATACAGTAGAATGACAATATAATAAAAATATATCATAACTTGACTAACTAATGTTAGTTGATACTACTGTAGTTAACAAAAATATAAGTGTAAAGTGCAAAAAGGGGAACCACAATATTAAACTATAATACTAATTTAAATTTGAATTAAACTAAAATTAAATTAAACTAAATTAATTTTCGTCGCATGACGCAGCATGCAAGAAGTAAAGAGTAAAAAGTAAAGCCGAAATCATAAAATCATAAAAACAATTTCAATCGTCGCATGACGTAGCACGCAAAAAGTAAAAGCCGAAATCATAAAAACAATAACAATGTATAAAATTTCGTCGCATGACGCAGCATGCAAAAAAAAAGAAAAAAAAGAGAAGCAAAAGAGAAAGAAAAAGAAAAAGCCGAAATCCTAATGACTATAACAATGTCATTGTGGACATGGCTGATCTCACTATCGCTATATCATCGTAGTTAACAACTTTATGTTATAAGAAGTAAGAAGTACGCTAGTGAAATCTGAGATAAAATGGAAAATACAATAGAGTAGTGTGATAAGAGGATAAGTGAGTGAGTAGAGTGAGTGAGTGGAGTGAGTGAGTGAGTGGAGTGGGTGAGTGAGTGGGGTGAGTGAGTGAGTGAGTGGAGTGAGTGAGTGAGTGAGTGAGTAGAGTGAGTGGAGTGAGTGAGTGGAGTGAGTGAGTGAGTGAGTGAGTAGAGTGAGTGGAGTGAGTGAGTGGAGTGAGTGAGTGGAGTTAGTGAGTGGAGTGAGTGAGTGGAGTGAGTGAGTGGAGTGAGTGAGTGGAGTGAGTGGAGTGAGTGAGTGAGTGGAGTGAGTGAGTGAGTGGAGTGGAGTGAGAGAGTGGAGTGAGTGAGTGGAGTGAGTGAGTGGAGTGAGTGAGTGGAGTGAGTGAGTGAGTGAGTGGAGTGGAGTGAGTGAGTGAGTAGAGTGAGTGAGTGGAGTGAGTGAGTGGAGTGAGTAAGTGGAGTGAGTAAGTGGAGTCAGTGAGTGGAGTGAGTGAGTGGAGTGAGTGAGTGGAGTGAGTAATTGGAGTGAGTGAGTGGAGTGAGTGAGTGGAGTGAGTGAGCGGAGTGAGTGAGCGGAGTGAGTGAGTGGACCGAGTGAGTGGACCGAGTGAGTGGAGTGAGTGAGCGAGTGGAGTGAGTGAGCGAGTGGAGTGAGTGAGTAAGTGGAGTGAGTGAGTGAGTGGAGTGAGTGAGTAGAGTGAGTGAGTGGAGTGAGTGAGTGAGTGGAGTGAGTGAGTGAGTGAGTGGAGTGAGTGAGTGGAGTGAGTGAGTGGAGTGAGTGAGTGGAGTGGGTGAGTGAGTGGGGTGAGTGAGTGAGTGAGTGGAGTGAGCGAGTGGAGTGAGCGAGTGGAGTGAGCGAGTGGAGTGAGCGAGTGGAGAGAGCAAGTGGAGTGAGTGGAGTGAGTGGAGTGAGCGAGTGGAGTGAGTGAGTGAGTGGAGGGAGTGAGTGAGTGGGGTGAGTGAGTGAGTGAGTGAGTGGAGGGAGTGAGTCAGTGGGGTGAGTGAGTGGAGTGAGTGACTGGAGTGAGTGAGTGAGTGAGTGAATGAGTGGGTGAGAGAGTGAGTGCATGCGTGAGTGAGTGAGAGTGATAAAGAGAGAAAGAGGAAAGCTTTCTATTAAATTCGAGCAGTCTCGTGTCGATCCATTTGAATCTCCGCGGATGCCCCCGGCGAAAGGATTCAAAGCGTCATAGATATTTTCCGTCGTGGTTGGGGCGTTCATCGTGCACGGCTATAATAATCCGTACGTTGTCACACAGACGGCTTATCCGTCCTTGCACAACCGTAATGGATTTTCCTTACCGTACCTACAATATACTCTGCAAAATATGCACGAGAGAGAAAGAGAGCGAGAGAGAGAGAGAGAGAGAGAGGGAGAATGAAAGCTCTTTGAAAATCTTTTTTCCGGCCGCTGCGTCGTCTCATCTCGTTGAATTCTTCCGTACCGTTCTTTTGCGCTGTAAAACACACGTTATTTGATTTGGCACTCTTGCGGCGCAGCAGGCAATCTCGTGCGTTGCGCCCCCGCAAGCGAGCGAGCAAGAGGCGAAAGCAAAAACTGATAAAGTGACAAATTAAAAGGGTCGGTCACGTGGCGCGTTTGAAGATGGACTGAATCGTCGATCCAAATATAAGTCTTCTGTCGTTTGGGCTTGCGCCCGCGCGTATGCTCCCCCGTGGGAACGACGCGTGGCAGGACGAGGCGGGCATACTTGGACATCAAAATGATCCAAACAATGGATGTTGGACGACGTAGAATGGAGGAGGCGCGAGATTGATGGGGTGCTAGCTTGTGATTGACCGGGCGTTAAATTTTTGTTCAATATATATATATGTATTCGATATATTTATATCGTTTTTGTTTATTATATAAAAATATCGAATATATATATATATATATATATATATATATGGTCGTGTGTGTGTGTATAAAATATAGATATATTGCCTCGAACATGTCGATGAGACGAGAAACATAAAGACACAAAAGTGGAATCGTATTACTTAATAGATCCACTGTCCACGTCCACATAAAAAAAAATTATCAATAAACTTCGTTTTGTTTCCGTTGCTTTCAGTATATTGTAGATATTATAAAATTGAGAGGTCAAAAAAAAAACTTATTGCAAAGTTACATCAGTTTCCATAAAACAACATTTAATTTGTGAATGTTAATTGTTCAATAACGAGCTTCCTAATTGTCGTGAAATTTTACACGACCTCTGAAATACTTCATACAAAAACATACCAAATTTTCAAAATTTAATCATCATTTGCGATTTGGGACTCAACATCCTTAAATTATAAAATATGTGCATCTACATCATAAATACAAAAATTGTTTTGTATATATATATGTTGGTGCGTGTACTAAACTGAAAGGAACGAGCGGAAGAGCCGCGAAGACGCCGACGTTGCCGAGGAGCCGATAACGGGCGAGACGTGTGCGTGGTTACGCGCCGTTCGCCACGCATAATCGATAATCCACGGGGGTGCGTTGGGCGGCCCACACGACCATAGTCCGCCGTCCTTGAACCTACGCGTGCCAACGACACGCTCGAAAATGCGCGAAGAAAAAAAAGCCCAAACAAACACGGCTATAGGTTTGCGATGCACGTTCCAGCTATCCGGAATAAAAATCAAATAAAAATATTCAACCGAATATATATTGATTTATTGATACGAGATTACGGGCCCGTTGAACGATTGAAATGTGCAGGGAAAGAATTGAATCGTACTTTCGCCTACGAATTTCCATTGTTCTGCCTCGTTCGGGCACGTCCCCATACGTGAATATGCAAACACTTGTGGATGCGTGATCTTTGGGACGAGAAAAGTTTCGAAACGCGAAAAAAATTTTGCGATCCAGTTTCTGCGAGACGGGGAAAAGTCGGCGCGGAAAAATGACGGTGTTCAAGTTTGCATCGTTGGAATGCAACAAAAATTAATCTTGATTTTTTCATTTTTTTATTTTCGTCATTATATGAAATTTTTTTTAGCAGGTTTTGGGTACGGATTTCGAACAAGGATCCCAAGAACGATACAGTGACTTCCGTAGCCTAGGGAGGTCGTTGCAAAGCCTTAAGGAGATGATAGGTCACCCCGTTAGGAACATATCTAACCTAAGTTGCCTTAGTCCAAAGTGTAAGGATTTTGAGTTATCACGGTAAGTATGATTTTTGGAAAATTTCCCAAAATTAGAAACTAACTCGTTTACCTCTCCCGTTAATGCTATTTTTTTCATGTAGCATCAACATAAGAGGTATATTTGTTTTTTGACAAGTTTATAATTATTCAACACGTCCCATTTAGTTGTGTGGATACGGATGATTGTATTGGTGTTTGTCGATTGTATACACATTAAGCTAAGACGCAAATAAGATTTCAGTTACCAATTATTGTCTGTTCGAACATCATGAACGAGTTAGTACCTATTTTTGGGAAATTTTCCAAAAATCATACTTACCATGATAACTCGACATCCTTAGACTTTGGACTAAGGTAACCTAGGCTAGATATGCTCCTAACGAGGTGACCTATCACCCCCTTAACGCTTTGCATCGACCTTCCTAACACCCTGCATATGTGTGTATTATATATATATATATATGTACAGGGTGTATCTTAACTACTAGTTTTCCGTGAGCATATGTGGTGTCTCTTTCCAAGCAACACGCTTTTCTTTTTAAAATCGTGCGATACAAATTTCGAAAATTTCGTTTCGAATCCACATTCGGGCGAGGGGATTTGAACTTTCAATTTTCAATTTTAAAATTTAAGTTTTGAACGTTATCCCTTAGTCCAACGTTATCCATTAGTTCTTAATAAATTTTTTTAAACAATGTTATCCTTTCTTACTCAAAAGATCTTTAGATCTTCAGATCTTTCAAGCAAACAATGGACAATATTGTCTAACACTTTTTGTTTATTATTTAGTACTTTATTTGGGTTTATTTTGGCCAATGTTTGTCGCACGACATATTTAAAAAAAAAAAGCGTTTTGCTTGGAAAGTAGTTAAGATACGTAGTTAATGAACGTAGGAAGGCGTATGCGGGAGCAGGATTCGTATCGTAGATATCACGAGGTTATCGCGGGGGTTTCCCTAAGCCACCGCGCAAGGAGAAGGAAAACCGCCAGGCTGGCGAACGCCACCAGGACGTTTTACGAGGGTAGCGCGGACTCGTTGCGCTCAAAGCCTAGCACGGTAGCGCGCACCAGCCAGCATTATATGGAAGTTTAAGGGGCTCACAGGATAGCCTACTCTCGTCTCCCTTTCTGTATACCGCACTCCGTCTTATATATAATGTATAATGGGCACAACTGTACATACAAGTATATAATGTGTTAGTGTGTGTGTGCGCGTGTGTAGATCGTGCTATGCGCGTCATAAAGGCGCGGGTGGCGTCATTACTAAGGCGTTTAAGCGCAAGCGTGCGGTCCTTTTGACACTTCCGGATCGCGATAAACACACCCTCATAAATATAGGTAACGTAACATCGAGCTTTCGCCATCAAAAGGACGTACACGAAGCCTGCAATTGCCGCACCGTTGTATCGTGGAAGATACGACCCCCTCCTCCTCCCCCGCACCACCCGCAGAGCCGCCCCTTTTGGGCCCTATCGCCCGTCGCGGTAACATTCGAAATGCGTGCGTGCGTTTGTCCGCGCCTGTGTCGTGCGTAAGTCGTTGAGCCTACGTACGACATGTATTTTGCATTTTTATTGGCCCAACAACCCCGCAACCCTACGCGCGGATGTACACGTTGATCTTTCCCTTACGTCACCCGAGTGGAAATTTAGACCCTCCTTTGGATGCTCGAGAACCTGTTTCCTTTGTAACGCACAGACCGCCGCCCTCCTTTGACTCCCCTTGAACCTATATGGAGAAATTTGCACCGTTGGCGACCCTCCTTTAGCCCTACTGAACCTTCTATTCAACCTCCTGAGCCTCCTTTAGGCCTATGGCTCTGCGAGCCACCGGTGAAAGGAGTCAAAGGAGAGTTAGTA
Source organism: Ophion costatus (assembly GCA_951751655.1). NCBI lineage: Eukaryota > Metazoa > Arthropoda > Insecta > Hymenoptera > Ichneumonidae > Ophion > Ophion costatus. Next base: position 5,899,497 of record OX632359.1, read on the forward strand.
GGGCGAAAGGAGGTTTAAAAGAGGATCTGTAGGTTTGCGTAAGCATTAAATCAGGCTCACTAGGGTTTAAACGAGGTTCAGATGAACCTACTAAGCCTCCTGTGAGTGAAAAAGTCCAATTTCTGCCACTTTTGGAGGTTCAGTAGGTTCTGATATACATGTTTTTGAGATTTCCATTTGAACCTCTTGAACCTCCATTGAATGACAAATTGGGATCGAAAGGAGGTTTAAAGGAGGGTCTAAATTACGACTCGGGCAGGGTAAACCGACCGGTGAATGGACGAACAACGACACTGTAAAATGCAAATAATAACAAGCGATTTTTCAACGGATGTAGCTACGAAGGGACGTCATTCTCATAGTGGAAAAAAATATTCGAAGTAATTGCAACAAACAATACTGAAGGAATCGACAGATAAGTAACGAGATGACTAAATCGCCAGTGGATGAACGAAGTTATCAGAAAATTTAAGCACAAACGCCAGTAAATGGACGTGTGGTGTAGATGAACGCTGTCAAGCAAAAAGATTTATTTTCATTATGGTTTTAGAATTAAGAATTAAACAATTTTTTTTTCGTATGAACATTGATTCACTCATAAAATTGATTACACATCTATTCAGTATGAATATCAAGCTGTTAGGAAATATATGTATATTTTTTGTTCGATGTACAAAATGGCTGACTAAGGCTTTAAGGCCTAAGGCCTTAAATGCTGGTTTCGAAGATCCACTTTGTCGCACAGTAATGATAATGTTCTTGTTTATATGAGTATTATGTTCGTTATTACGATTTCGCAGGAAATACACGAAGCTTTTTTGCTTCAATAAGCATCTTCCTATGTTGAAAAGTGTTTTTGCAATTGTACAATTTATAGAAACGGTGTGGACGATCGAATAAAAATTTAAAGAGTGCATTCAGCATATGGCAAGGAAGCAGAAGAACTCGGGCCAAGTGGAATACGCGGGGTAAGATGGATCTTAAGGCTAACCACTGAGAAAACAATACAGAGAAAGCAATATCGATTTATTGACAAAACGATGTAACTTTTGGTAAAGTTTAACATCGTTTCAGTTTATTTGAGTTGCTGATATTGATTAGAGACAGGTAGGTAAACACGATGAAAGTACTAATTATTAAGGGGTTACCCCCACTTGCGATTTTGAAAAAATCGATTTTTTTATTGCATTTTTTTGAAGTATAAGTATCTAAGAATATGTCCTGAAAATTTCAAGTCGATCCGAACAAAATTGACCGAGATATGAGCGTTGAAAGAGAAGAATCCGTGAATTGAAGAACTGAAATTGAAACTTTAAACGCGTTTTTCTCAAAATGGCATTTCTGAAGTCGGTGACCAAGATTACTCGAACACTAATGAACCGATCTTCTTGAAATTTTGCAGGCTTATTTAATACATAAAAATGTAGTCTTTAATCGTTCGATTTTTTTTTTCGAAAAAAAAAAAATGGCCGTTTTATAGCCAAAACACGGCCGTTTTTTTCGTTAAAATCGAACCATTAACTTTGACTGTCCGCCATTTTGTGAAAAATGAATATTTTTTGAAATCCTTCGATTGAAGACTAGTTTATGCTCATATTTGACTAAATCCATCCGCATTTTTTTTTCAGATGATCCACTTCGCCGCAATGTTGGTCACCGCAAACCGTGTATATAAAAACATTATTTCATTGACGGCCATTTGCCACTAAACAATGTAATATTTTTCAATAAAAACATTACTGAAAGTTCTTCAAGATGTGTTCTTTAAGATGGTATATTGATCGATTAAAAAAGTGTTGTAGTTTTCTTGAAAAAATTTCATGAAAAAGGCCTTTTTTGCCCTACAAGTGGGACTAACGCCTTAATATAATAAGAACGGTTGGTCAGAAATATTCAAGGTTATTGCGTGATTTTGCGTTAATTCGTAAACCGTCTAATGGGGCAAGATGAATACAAGCTATCGCGAACCCGGAATATTTTACAACGTACCATTATTTACGTTGGAAAGGATGAAATGAAACTAGCAAAGCATTTGGTTCCTGTTCAACCGGTGTTTCTACCAGGGGAAGAAAAAGAAGTTGCGAATTATCAAATTGATATGGAAGCAAGATTATTCGGACTAATCCTACAGACCTCAGACGATTGGCTTATTAAATTTATGGTGTTGAGAATGAAACCACTTTTATATTCGAAAGACGCCAATAATTCGTGTCCCATCATTATGTCAACGTTGTTTTATCTTGCCCCGCATACGGGGTAAGATGGGGAAAATAAAGGTTTAATTAAAAATATATATTGTATCGTACAAATCAGAAAGACTGATTTTATCGATTCTAAAATTAAAAGATATATAAATGTTGATTAGTTCGAAAAAATAATTAAAGTTGACTGACTCATATATGTATTGACTTATTTGAGCATGACCTTAGCGTTATCATCCTGTCCCGTCTTCCCCTATCTGTACAAATTTAAAGCAAATGGTAGCATTTCGTCACTTGTCCTGAAACTCCTCAATAAATCAATGTTGGAAAAACATGTTGGCTTTTTAAAAGATTTCCTTCGTTGAACAACGAAAGGCAGAAGTTCCAAAAAATCCGCGAGTTTGAGGACTGAGGAAAACAGATCTTTTTTAAAAACCTTCGACATATTCAACAGGCGTATGTTCGAGGTCTGTACGATTTTTATTACAGAGTTATCAACTGCCGATCTAAAAGTGCATATTTCAAACTTTGAAAAATGGCAACTCACGTAAAAAAGATCGCGCAGCATCCACAATAAGAGCATAGGAAAATTAAGTTCTTTTCCTACAAAATCCCCCCCCCCCAAAAACGCTTTTTCGCGAAATGTGATTTTGAAAAATGTATAAATCCTAGCATTTCACGCCTTTTTGTTCTAAAAGTCGACGTTTTTCCATCGAGGGTATGAAAAAACAATAAGCAAAAAGGCAGACACGGAGATTTCGCCTTTCCTCGTGCCCCGGGGTCGTAAAAATTTCAAACTTTTTTCCACTGAATGCCAACTTGAGTTGAAAACACACCAAAATTTCCTTGTGCGTCTCTCCCGCCAACACAAAAATGTATGCCCGATGTAATAATGTCAAAAATAGAACAAAAAAATCTAATAAATAAACGACGAAGAAAAAGAATCGTAAGATTGAGTGTTTCACGTGGGTACGACGTCGAGAGTCGTTCGAGACGGGGCGTGCCCATTGCAATCGCTATTCGTAATAATAATCTGTGCGTAAGCGTATGCGAAGGTAAGGGGGTAATCGTGGTCGCGGCTAGATCGGGCTTGCTTCCAGTATTATACAGTTCGCTGTCTCGTATAATCCACGGGTAATTAACGAGCGCGAGGTAAGTTCAACGACGACAAGGCGATGGCGTCGGAATGATGAATTGCCGGTGTCGTTTGTACCAAAAAGAAAGAAGCGAAGAGGGAGGGGTGAGAGAGAGAGAGAAGGGATTGAACTGGAAAAAGTGAAAAATCATCGAAGCTCGCTGGATGTTCATCGTTAACGGGATTAACTATATACAGGGTGTCCCAAAAACCAACGATAATATCGCAGGTGTTGATTTTTATTTTATTTATTTTTGTGCCTAAAAGTGCCATGTTTCTCTAAAAGGCATTTTTCAACGAATCTCGAGGTGTTCAGAGCCGCATTTGATTCAAAATATTTCGCGAGCTGATCAAGGTCTGCTAAAAAAATTCTAAAAATAAAAAAAAATTGATGTACTGAGGACAAGTCCGGTTTTGTTCGCGAGCTCCTCAAGCATGATTTCATAAAAAGTGTCATAGTTTTGGCGATATGTACGAGTCATAGTTTCCGGATGAGTACAAATAAAGACCAACGAAATAATTACAAAATAATATTTTGTATTAAAATAGCGACGTTGTTCGTTACAGTAAAAAAATCGTACGTGTTGCGTTCTTTTTTTAAATCTAGACAAAACGACCCTACTTTTAAGATACGTTTCGAGTTCGGCGTCGTGCGTTTATTATGCCACTGTCAATCAGACTGAGCAATTAAGACTCTGAAGCGCTAACAATCAAAGCATCTATGGTTATTTTTGATTGAACCGAAAAATATCTGTATCGGCAGCTGTGATGTGTTTCAAAAGGAGTTTCAAAAAGTGCGGATATCCAAAAAATTATGACACTTTTACTGAGGTCATATTTGGTTATTTTGGATCATCATCAGCTGGCCTGCAAGTACCTGCAATATTATCGTTGGTTTTTCGGACACCCGGTACACAACCGATATGTAGTTTACAGAACCCAATCGAGATTGAGCTCAATCGTTGTATATGCGTTGTACCAAGGTGCGGTTCGCCAAAAAGGCGCCAGCTAACGTCACTTTGTAGGCTAAATCATTTGGGAAATGCCCTCTTTCTCCCTCCCAGTCAATTTACATATATATTAGGGTGGTTAAAAAAAAAATAATTTTTTTTGCGGCAATCAACGGAAAATGTCACTACGTTATGAAGAAGTAATTCACACAACATCTGAAAGGTCTAAACGATTTTTAGGTAGTGCTCAAACAACTTTTAATTTTTTTCTTCCATTTTTCGTCAATTTTTTTTCTTCATTTGTTTTCTTACTCCAAAACAACATATTACTCCAAAAAAAACGCGCATACTTGTTGGACGTTCAGTGATGTGAACACCGTGTTCTTGTTCATCAAGTGGTTGATATAATTTTCACAACCGAATTACATGTATTGATTCTTAAACTGCAAATACAAATTGCTTATGGTAAAAAGAATATTTAAATAAAAATTGTGCATTGCTAGAGAAAAAACTAAAGCACGAATTACATTGGATAACGTAATGATATTTTCTGCATCGAGGTAAAAAGAAAATTACAGCTCCGATAATCATGAAAAAAAAGCATTAAAAAGGCGTATGAGCACTAACTCAAAAATTGTTTAGAACCCTCCAATTTTGGAAAACTTTCTTTTTCTTAACATACTTCAATTTGCCGGTGAGAAAAAAAAATCGATTTTTGTTTGAACCACCCTAATATGCATATATATGTGTATGTATATATACATATATACATATATATATATATATATATATATATATATATATATATATATATATATACATATACATATACATATGTATGTATGTATGTCTGTATGTATGTATGTATGTTGCACAAAGGAGAAGCTTCGTAAAACCGGATGACTCGACGATATCTCTCGGTTGCGAATATCCCCTCTTTTCTTATCCACCGTCGTTTTCTCGCCCTCTGTCGATGCACGCTTATTCTCTATCACACGCACACACACACATACCTATCACGCCTTTTTAATATTTATTTCCCGTCGATCTAATAACGCGGCGCACCGTCGCGGATTTTTCGAACAACGGGCGCGGGTATAAAGATTAATCGTCGTGCAATAGGGCTCAAAGAGTAAAGAGCAAACGAGAATCGATGTCGAAGCTTGCCTCGTCGGTATACCGCAGTTTGGACGAGACACACACACACACACACACACACACACACACACACACACACACACACATATATATATATATATATATATATATATATATATACAGGTAATCCATCATATTATAAATCGTATAATCGTCGCTTGGATCAGCGCGATCCTGCGGCTCGCACAGCATCCGGGCGTATATCTGTACGTGGATCACCCTTAGAACAGGTATAACAATGGATTACAGAGGAAGGTGAATTTACCTATCAATTCAATTTCTGCACCTATATATTTTCTCGGCGTTGTCGCGATATCGCGAGCGAGAGAATGCATGGTGGCCAGATTATTCTTGTAGGCATCAAGTGGGTTGGATGGTATTGGAGCTAGCAGAGTTCAGATGCAACGGAAAATCATTAATCTTTATTGCTCCTTTTTGTTGGCTGATGCAGACGGTGTACTTGATGAGGATTTTTACGTTTTCTCATTGACATTTACGACGTTAAGTTGCGGAGAAACGGGACTGTGATAATGAGAAAGATGAGGGAATGAAAAATGACGGAAGCAAAGTCGTCGAAGTTCAACGATGCAAAATTCGAAGTCGTAAGGTAGGATGCGGGCGCGCGGTAGGGATGAAATAGCGGCGGTCTTGATATCGATCTCGTACTGTCATAGGCACACATATAATTTTGGAAATGAAGTAAAAATAATAATATGTAGATAAATGAATAAATGCATAAATGCACAAATAAATGAATCGGTAAATAAATAAATGAATAAATAAAATATGAATTTTTAAATCAATGGATGAGTAAATGAATAAATAAATAAATACGTGTGTAGACACAGCCTACCAACGTACATTTAATTGTCTTGTGACTCCTTTAACTTTGCAATTCTGCTGGTACTCTTGTCCTTCGATTTTCATGTCGCCTTATTCACGATGTTGAAGTTTCCATCGTTGGAACGCAACGAAGATTCTATTTCGCCTTTTTATATCTTTATTTTCATCATCATGCAAAACATTTCCTTGCCCGTTCATGTTGAAGCTTTTTCAAAAAGGTAACGCGAAAGACATTCAAGTAATTCACATAGCTCGACTTTGCCAAACTTCTTAAAGTTTCCATCTTTAGAATGCAACAATGATTCTTGGTAATTTTTTTCAATACGCCATTTCCGTTACTATCTAACATCTTTATACAGGTTTTCATTGTTAATTTCTACTGAGATCCTCAAAAATGATCCAGCGATTTTCGTGGCCTAGACAAGCCAAGAAGAAAAAAATACGCCAAAACGAAAAAATAATGTTTTTGTTGCACTCCAACCATGCAAACGTCAATACCATATTCGTCGAAAAAATATTTTCCAAACTAAAAAGAAAAAATCCTTGCGTGTCAACGGTGCTCTGCTTTTAATCGCGACAATTGGGGCGCCTACACAGTGAAACGTCGCGCACTTATATGGTTGTGCGAAAAGCAGGCGCCCGCGATACGGATAAGCCACCTTACGCACCTTGTAGTCGCGGGATAAAAAAAGGAAAAAAAAACAAATACTACGCAGTGGAGAGCAAACGATCGTATCGTTTCTTTTTCTCGTCCCCTGCTCATCTGGCTTAATCTACCGTCTGTAGAGGGAGAGAAAAAAAAAGAACTGGTCCTGTCCATATCGTAGGATTTTTCTTCTGCAACGCGATGTAGATTGCAATGTAGATCGTGCGTGTGTGTGTTTCGTCGACGAAAGATAAATTATACCGAGTATGTTGGTCTTCTCACGAACGATTGCAGGTAGTTTAGCCCTTTTATTAATATCTATTGATATATTGATATATTGACATATTGACATATTGATATATTGACATATTGATATATTTACATATTGATATATTTACATATTGATATATTGGTAGATTGATATATTGATATATTGATATATTGATATATTGATATATTGATATATTGATATATTGATATATTGATATATTGATATATTGATATATTGATATATTGATATATTGATATATTGACATATTGATATATCGATATATTGATATATCAATATATCAATATATTAATATTCGTCAACACACACACACACTTATAAAACGTTCCTACGTCAGCAGCAAGAAGTCAAAGCTATGTGGGGAATTTTACGAAATTTGAAGAGTCCAGAAATCTGAAAGACCTTGGGATTTTTCCTCAAGGGAAATTTTGACATTCCAGCAGGTCATGAT
>OX632359.1:5909669-5942133 GCA_951751655.1 Ophion costatus
TTTGGATGGAAAATTTGAGGGATCTAGAAAAAAACAATACTTCATTTTGAGTACAGCAGAATGGAGATAATTAAATTCCGGATGCGAAACACTCTGAAAAACTTTTTTGTGTATCCTATCAGCGAGGAAAAGAATGATCCAAAATGCATTTTAAAATTGCTAAACGGAATTGAATTTCATTGAGCGAAAAGTTTTTTTAAGACCGCTCCGTATTTGAAATTCAAGTATCCTCATTCTGCTGAACACGAAATGGAATTTTGATTTTTTGTCTCGAATGCTCAATTTTTACTGGAAAATATTACTTATTACAAAAAATATAAGATATTTTTTTCCGAAGAGGCCTTTGAAACCCATTAGATGTTATATTTTTTCGATCACAAAATCTCTTCGCCGGATATCGAGAAAAAAATTATCAAAGATTCATTTCAAAGTGAACAATTGCACTTTGATTCAATCGAAAAAAGTTTTACGTGTGTTTCATATATGAACTTTAATTGTAAACTGTATGAATATGCCGCATTGAAAATAGCAAATTCCTTAAGATTTTTGAGGATCCTCATCAGGGATCTCGAATCTAAATGAGCAAAAAAAACTCAGGTGAATGATAATAGTAAAGAGACGAAGAAATGAAAAACAATTTTCGTTGCATTCCCACGATGCAAGCTTCAATATGATGTATTTCCCAGCCTAAACCTGAAGGAACTACCAAACTCCTCCTGCACGTCTAAAACGTTTTTTTTCCAATGTTATCAACATATAAATATATCAATATGTCAATATATCAATACATCAATATATCAATATATCAATATATCAATATGTCAATATATATTTGCCGCATTGAAGAAAGCAAATTCCTTAAGATTTTTGAGAATCCTTATCAGGAATATTTAATCTGAATCTGCAAAGAAGATTCAGGTTAACAATAAAAGTAAAGAGACGAAGAAATGAAAAACAATTTTCGTTGCATTCCCACGATGCACACTTCAATTTGATGTATTTCCCAGAATAAACCCCAAGGAACTACCAAACTCCTCCTGCACGTCTACAACGTTTTTTTTCAATGTCATCAATATATCAATACATCAATACATCAATATTTCAATATATCAATATATCAATATATCAATATATCAATATATCAATATATCAATATATCAATATATCAATATATCAATACATCAATATATCAATATATCAATATATCAATACATCAATACATCAATATATCAATATATCAATATGTCAACACATCAATACATCAATATATGAATATGTCAATATATCAATATATATTTACCGCATTGAAGAATGCAAATTCCTTAAGGTTTTTGAGGATCCTTATCAGGGATCTCTAATCTGAATGTGCAAAAAAAATTCAGGTTAATAATAAAAGTATAGAGGCGAAGAAATGAAAAACAATTTTCGTTGCATTCCCACGATGCAAACTTCAATATGATGTATTTCCCAGACTAAGCCCGAAGGAACTACCAAACTCCTCCTGCACGTCTACAACGTTTTTTTCCAATATTTTTCAATGCTACATGCTTTTACAAAAAAAGCATCTACAATGTTTTTTTCTTCGGCGAGAGGGACATAGAAACAGAGAGAAAGAGAAAGAAGGAGAGCGAGAGATAGTTGGACTGGATTAACACCGCGAGTATATTCGATGCATAGTATATAGAAATCGAGTCTAAAGTGCGTGAGCGATTGCGAGTGCTGTATAGCGTATATAGAACGAAAAAAAAAATAAGAGAGAGAGAACGTGAGTACGAGTGAATAATTCTCTCGTTGAAAATGATGGATCGCTCGAATTTACGTTACAAGCGCTCGTTTACAAACCATAGTCTCATACGGGTGTTCATCGTTGTACGAAGGAAAGTTATGCCGTACCCTTAATGCATTACACACCCTGCATGTGTGTACAGTTCTGAAATCGTATCGGAATATTCGATGCTCCGGAGGGGCCATCAAGGCGGTACGAAATTTCGATCAAGGGCTTTTTATTTGCACGTACATAAGAAAGAATATATATATATGAATGCGTGGGTGTGATTTAAGCGAGTATTTTAATCACGGAACCCTTCAAAGGGAGCACACTTGCGAAATAATTCAACGATAGCCCATGTTCGAGAATCTTTTGGCCAGGGTATTATTGAGCAATCATTTTGGATCGATCGAACCCTCAATTCGCACCGATTCCCCGCGTTAAGGGAGCTTTCCAGTGTGAAATTTTCAAAAAATCGATTTTTTTTTTTTTTGCTTTATCGAATAGTATACACTCTTCCGAATATTCCCTGAAATTTTCATGCCGAAATTCAGATTATTTCGGTTACTGTACAGCATTTCTTGGAAGAAGGCAACGGAGCGCTACAGCTACAGCGAAACTTTGAACGCGTTTTTCTCGAAACAGCATTTTTCAAAACGGTGTCCAACTTGGAGGGCAGAGTTTTAAAGCTATCGAGTTGAATTTTTTACACAATATTCTTAACGTCATTGTTTATCGTGCTATGGAAGCTTTTTTTTTTGACATCTTCCTATTTTTTTGTAAAAAAACTGCCAAAAAAATGCTAAAATCGATACTTTTTGTTCAAACCGGCGCCATTTTTGCAAAAAAAACAAAAAAGCCTCCATAGCACGAAAGCCAATTATATACCGATCAATAATCTTTTTGTGTTTTTTGTTTCAGATCAAAATTGTGACCCCCAACGTGGACACCACATCCAAGTGCATTTTCTGCAACAATTGTTTCATCATTTTTATAGATATTAATTAATAAATAAATCGATCTTTAAAAAATTGTTTTGTATTCTTCAATACCCAATTAATATACAAAAAAAAACCAGACCGATTAGATTATTTTTTCTTTAAAAAAAAAAATCGCGAAAAACAGCGATTTTTCGGGCTGTCACACTGGAAAGCTTCCTTAAGGTGTCTCACGGCGGGGGCCAATACTCGGATGGGTGACCGCTCGGCATTTCCCGCGCCGATCACTAAGCCGGCCGGCAGCTTCACCTAGTTGAACACAAGTCGCGAAGGGGGGCGTCGCAGGTTTTCCACAGTTTCCCTGTGCCCTCGTCCAACGGCGATAGAGTGGGGCATGTGAAAAGAGGGGAGTGGGCAAGGCTCTCAGAGTCTCCGAGGAAGCGGGAATGGCAAAGTTGCAAGTGTGGGCTAAAGGCGAATGCGATGGGATTGTGAAAGCCCAAAAGGGCATATCAGAGTACGAGTTTCGAGGTCTTTTATTTATGCGAAAACGAGTCGCCAATGGTTTTTTTCGGTTTCGAGACCGCGCGGAGTTGAACGAATGAAGATTGAAGAGAAAGAGAGGGAGAGAGAGAGGGCTAGGGCAAGTTTCTGAGTGAGAGCGAATGGTATCTCGTGACTCTTGTTTGTCCGGGGATTGGGTCATCGTTGTCGTCGAGTAAACGAAACGTTAGCTGGACAAATAGCCACGGGGGCCCTGCTGTATCCAGTGTACGCTCTGTACCATTCTATGTACCGGAGCTTCGGTATATCAAATATATATATGTATACCTCTGGCATCGTCGTTTGCAAAAGCGCCGCTCCACTTTTTCCCCTCTCTTTGCTTAGCAATTTTTTTCCCTCGTCCCATCCCCCAACAGCGTAGTTGGTACATACAAATCCCTGGTTCGATCACTATTGATTTTGAACCTCACACACAAGATGAATTCGCGACGGTCTGTGGGCTGAACGAGAAAAAAGGAAAGAAAAACATTTGGAAAGACAATATAAAAAACGAGACCAGGAGATTATACCGTGCGCGAAGAACAATTGAAGCGTTAATTCAACAACGGACCCATGTAACTCGGAACCAAGAACAAAATAAAAATGATAAAATTGCTCTATCAACGAGCTAATGGCAGCGCAAAATTCTACCCTACAATGTTTTTTTACCACACCAACCCGTGCGGAAATTGTTGGCGAGTCTTCAGATCCTACTATATCCCTGTAGGGTGTAATGAGAACGACGCATGTAGGGAGGCCACATTGAAAGACAAGTGGATTCCGCGATTATTTTCCGATTGACAGCGTTTGAGAATTTTTATTTTATATTCTTAAACGCATTTTGTTGGGTCTCCGAAAAATATATCTTTTTGTAAACCCGCGCACAAGTTTGTTGGGGAGCCCCCAGATGCACCCACATCTCTATAGGGATTCAGCAAGTGGGGACAAGTACCTACAGGAATCCAATTGGATTCCTACGACATTTCATGATGTTGAAGTTTGCATCGTTGTAATGCACCGTAAATTAATTCTTTTTCATTGTTCCAAATTTCTTTGATTCTTTTGGGCTGTAAAGAACACGTTTTAACGTATTCTTACTAAAGGGTGTCTCAAAATGACGTGCCATTTTTATTATTTATTACACACTTTTCTTTTCAGAAAACCCCGAAGAAAGATGTCTTGTTGAAAGAATATATTGCCGCCATGATGGTGAAAGAATGTCTTGCGCCATCTGATTGAAGAAATATGTTGCGCCATCTTGTTGAAAGAATATGTTGTCGCCGGCTTTTTAAAAGAATATGTTGCAACATCTTGAAAGATCATGGTGCGCCATCTTGTTGAAAAAATATGTTGCGCCATCTTGTTGAAAGAATATGTCGCGCCATCTCGTTGAAAGAATTTGTTGCGCCATCTTCTTGAAAGAATATGCTGCGCCATCTTGTTGAAAGAATATGTTGCGCCATCTTGTTGAAAGAATATGTTCCGCCATCTTGTCGAATGAATATGTTGCGCCATCTTGTTGAAACACTACGTTGCCGCCATCTTGTTGAAAGAAGCAATTTCTATGAGTTCCTCGATCGTGTCATGACTAACCCTCAATGCTTCCTGATATTAGTCGTCACATATCAGTACTCTATGTTTGCCACAAAGAAAATGGCGCGCGATTCAAAATGTCGATAATTTTGAGACACCCTTTAGAAATTCATAACCTCAATTTGCAAAGCAAAGCCTTTGCATAACGATAACATTGAAGAAATAAGAAATGAACAAACGAAATCGTTGCATTCCAACGATCCAAACTACAACGTCGTCACATCTCCTACATCTGCTTACATCTGCTTCTACATTTTTTTCTCTCAAGTCCGTCTTTGCCAAAAAAAACCCTACGCAGTACATTTTCCCTTTCTTTTGCGCACCTACCAAACATCTCTTTTTTCCATTGCGCGGCCTACCCTCGGCGTCGCGGCGACGTCGCCTTTTTCTTCTTTTCTAGTCGTTCGAGACAGAGGGTAGTCCCGGGAGTATGCATTCGTACGAGAAGAGTGTTTTATTCATCGGGTGTCTGGCCGCGTCTTCTCTCAACGTGTGCCTTAGAAAGAGGTCCGCAGCCCTCGGTGTCTTTTGAAGGCATCTGACTTCGGCGGTCGTCCTCAAAACAGCCGGACATGCTGATAGCAAAGTCTGCATAGATACCCAACGGGCTCGAAAAATCCTGTACTCGTAGGTATACGTACGGATGTTTGCGTATGTGAATGCACCTCGTGATAGCTTTCTCGCGATGAAGAAGCCTCGTCGCTCGCCAGGGTTGGAAGGGCTGAGGGAGGGTAAGAAGCGGGAAGGGCGGAAAGGGGGGGGGGGGGGTTGGAGGCAAAAAAACTCGTTAAATTAGGGAAGGCAGACGTGAATGGACGTCGGTAATTATGGCGTACATTACTCATGACGGGGTGAAAGCTCGTCTCGCGTTGGTTCGTTCACCGACGCGGTTTGCTCGGTGGGCCGCCTCGTCGGTAGCTTCCTGGTGCGTGGTGCTTGTGTCTACCTAGTTCGCTTCAATCGCGTGTGCACTCACTGTACGTATATCCGTGTGGGCTTCTGGAGAAATTCTCGTCAGGGGGTTTTAACAGGCACTTGTGTGCTGTGTGTGTGTGTGTGTGTGTGTGCGCTTGTGGGTGTGTGCCACACAGCTGACGTTGGTCAAGTAAACCGAGGGTGCGCAAGCTGGCCCGGCTTTCTCCTTTTCTGCCTTCCCGTTCTTTTTCTCTCATTTCTTCGTCTTCCAAGTCCTTTTCAAAGTTTTATTTTTTTTTTGTGCCGATTTATCGCTTTGTTCTTACGGGCGTCGATCGTTCAATGGAACGGCGCGATCACGCTTGTGGCGCATACGGACGAGTCCCTTTGTGGAAAAGTGACTTACGTTGGGAGCGGTACATTTTTTAATTGATCCCCGGTCGGGTATTTAGTGAAATTTACGCCCCTTTTTGCAAAACTGTCATAACTTTTGTATATATATATATATATATATACAGCCTTTTTACAATTGTCGTAACAAATAACTTCAACAATTTTCACTCGATTTACTTTAAATTTATAAGTTATGCTCTGATTAATTTGCTGATTAATTTTCTGATAAAACTTCTGATTAATCGAAAACTTTTTATTTTATGAGCAGTTTATGAGCATTTATAACGAAATTTTTCACTTAAAATTAATTTCTTAAGTTCAAACACCTACAACTTTTGAATAAAACAAAATTTTTGTAATTCCCTACATACTTCTCTAGGTATTCTAATGCAGATTGACGAGAATATTTGTTTTTTGTTCTTGGTAAAAAATTGTGGATGCTAAATGTCACGTCGCGGAGCGCCTAAAAAAATATAACAAAAGAAAATATTAGTCGTCGGCCATTTTGTACATCGAAATAAAAAATATTTTCTAACAGGTTGATATTCACATATATATATATATATATATACATGAAAAATGAAAAATTGAAAAAATGAACAAAATAGGGTTATATAAATATATGTAATAAAAAATATATATAAGAACTCTATATTGTCCATTTTTTTTAAATTCGAACTCTCACCGTGCTCATTTCTTATATATATACCGTAATATAGCTCAACATATTCAAATGTAATGTGTGAACCAATTATTACCATCTTGTTTTTCATGACATGTAGATCGTAAAATCGTAAAATTTGAAGGTTTCAGCACTGACTTTTTTTTTCAATTTTAAACAAACGTATCCAACATAATGCCTCTCCGCATTGAATGTTTTTCCAAACGCTGCAGATCTCTAAAAAGAATTCTAAAAAATCGTTCGACCGATTCTCGCAGTCTAAATGACGGCTAAAATATTGGGCAAGAAAAAAAATTAATTATCCGACTATAGGCAACATTTAAAGGCAACCTTTTTGCAAACCACGATTCCTGTCATGTTTTTGTAAAACAAACTATAACTCAGAATGTTGAAATGTAATGTGTAAAACAATTATTATCATCTTGTTGTCTATGACATGTGGATCATAAAGTCGTAAAACTTGAAGGTCTTCACATCTGCTATTTTTTCAATTTTAAACAAAAGTATCCAATACAAGGTGCCTCTCCGCATTCAATTTTTGTTTCCAAACGCTGCAGATCTCTGAAGAGAACTCTAAAAAATCATTCGACTGATTCGCGCCGCCTGAAGGCCCGAAAAAAATATTTCGGAATTAGAAAACAAAAAACAAATCGCTGCATTCCAACGACGTTCGTCATCGTTGTCCCGGGCACATGCGCACGGAGGATGGAAATGCAGCGTGAACGCGTTCTTCGTCCGAGCCACATCGCGGCACAATAAGGACACCGAAGAAGAGGCAGAAGCCGCTCGGTTGCTCTGACAAATGAATGGCTCTATTAGGGTGGAAGACCACGGCAGGCTTCTATCCGTTTCGCAGTTTCCATTCGCCGTATCCTGGCTGTGGTGGTGCGCGTGTGTCCGAGACATGCGGCGCGTCCATCTTCGCTCCCTTCGCGGACTGACAACCCTCCAACCCCCCCCCCCCCTCTCCCCCGCCCCTACCCTGAACGTCGCACACAGAGGGGTTGTTGTTGGCCGGGAAGTGCGACAGGCTCGACGTGTATACGACGAGCGGCGTTGAATCGGACCAGCGTCGTACGCGAGTGGAGAACAACGCGGACCTTTGTCCCTACGAATGGTTCGTTCTCCAAGTCGCGGCCTCGTGCTTAAGTGAGTGCATATCGGGTGTCCAGTTTCAAGATTTTACGAAGAGTATGCACTCCGAGGGAAAGGAAAACCTTCCAACTCGGTCGTTTGGTCCCGAGGAATGGAGGAGGCGGAATTTTTCGACCTTGGGGCTTACGCTCAAGGTCATGCGATCGGCCGCGAAGCAACGGCGGTACTTTGTTCAAATAATTATAACTCCGTTGTTTATCGATATTTTTCGATGAAAAAAATACTCGAGCTTGGCAAGGCTATGTATTAATTGCATGTAAATCCTCAGCCTCGCGAACGTAATGGTCTTAGGGGGGGAAAAACTGGAAATTTCCATAGTCCTCGGCTGGTCACATCCAATGAGGCCGCTTCGAAAAATTAATGCAGTAACGAGAGAATCGCAATACCACACACTAGCTATATGGACAAAACGGCAGCTCGTGCGCATGCGCTAAACACCCGACAATCTCGGGGAAAAATCATCGAAAGCGAATTAAGGGGTTTGGCCACAGTAACGGGTATAAAATCATGTGCGAATTTAGCCATTTTTTTTCCTATGAAAAAGTGATTCATTCATGAAATGTATTACACATCTATTTAGTATGAATATCGAGCGGTTAGAATTTTTTTTTTTCAATGTACAAGATGGCCGACTACTCGAAACTTCTCGAAACAGCCTTTTTCCAATTGGCGTGACAAATAACTTCAACAATTTTCAATCGATTTACTTCAAATGTATAAGTTATGTTCTGATAAATTTTCTAATTAATTTTCTGATAAAATTTCTGATTAATCGAAAACTTTTCATTTTATGAGCAGTTTATGAGCAGTTATAACGAAATTTATCACTAAAAATAAATTTCTTAAGTCCAATCACTTACAACTTTTGAACAAAACAATTTTTTTTTCATTCCCTACGTACTTCTCTACGTATTCTAATGCAGATTGACGAGAATTTTTGTTTTTTGTTCTAGGTAAAAAATTGCGGATGCTAAATGTCACGTCGCGGAGCGCCTAAAAAAAGATAACAAATGAAAATATTAGTAGTCGGCCATTTTGTGCATCGAAAAAAAAAAAATTTCTAACAGGTTGATATTCATACTAAATAGATGTGTAATTAATTTTATGAGTGCATCCCTTTTTCATAGGAAAAAAAATTGTTAAAGTCGCGCATGATTTTATACCCGTTACTGTGGCCTAAGGCCTTAATTAATTGTCGAGCAGCGAGTCTTTCCGTCATCGTTTTAACCGCGCCGCAAATTTCCCGTTCAATTTCGGAACGATTCACGAATCCAATCATACACACACACAAACAATTGCTCCGTTCTCGCCACTAATTTCGTCGTTTAACGCGCTCAATTATCGCTCCAATTGTTTCACGGAGCAAATTTTGCCGCGCAACGCAAAAGCCGTACACAGCTAGGGGCAACGTAAAAACGCCGATTTCGTTTTCCCGCGATCGTGACTTTTTACGTAACCTACTCGTATAGTGATATAGGTATCGATAAAATGTGAATATAATGATGTTTTCCTTTCTACTCTCGATTGCATTGATCGAGAATATTAATGAGTAGAAAAAAGAGGCAACGGAATGAGAAGACGAAGGTACATAATAGAAAAATCGCTGGTTGCGTTTATGACCCTTCATAAATCCGTATTATCTATATACAGGGTGGACCATTTAACGTGACCACCCCAAATATCTCCGTTGCCTTTAAAGTGATGGAAAAAATGTTAGAAGGTAATTTGATTGATTTCGAAGGGCTGATACAGTGGTGAAAAAAATCATTTTTGCCAAGGTCATCGTTTTTGCGTTCTCCGGGTCATCAATGGTTTTTCAAATGGGAACATGTTGTTTGTTATTAAGACGTTGTAACTGATGTTCAGACGAATCCAACGACCTATGATATCATGACCTTGAAATGACTTTCCACCAAAATATTTTGGGTTTATTTGGGTTTGGTTGGGTCTGTTGGGTTGGTTGGTTCATTTGGGTTTGGTTGGGTCTGTTGGATTGACTGGGGTGGTTTGGGTTTGTTTTCGTCACTCTAGAGGCAACGGAGATATTTGGGGTGGTCACGTTGAATGAAAAAAAATTGTTTTTTAGCAGTTTCTCAAAGTATACAAACTCAAGAATATGTAGAAAAATGTTCAAGTTAAAATATTGCAAATTGACCAACAAGGAAAGTGTGCGAGGTCGATCTCTCCGATTTCGATAAAATTTGGCACGGTTGTAGAATGGGGAAAAATAGGCGACACGTATTTTTTATATCTGCGGAATCCGATTTTTAAGGGATGAAACGCACCCTCGAAAATTGGGATTTTTCGTTCCAAAAAAATCCAAAAAACGACCTTTTTTGGCCCGTCACAGTGGTCTCCTCCCTCAAGGGGGCGTCCATAAATCACGTAACGCAATTACGTAACGCCTGGCGTTACGGTCTACGTACGTGGGGAGGGGGGTCGAGGTTTGCGTTACGTTACGATTTTAGAACTGTCATAAATAGCAAAATTTCTGCATGTTCAAGTTTTTCAATTTAAAACTCATTGTTCAGAATAGATGAAGTGCAAGCTTTTATTATTTTGAGAAATAAAATGAAGATGAAAAACCGTCATATCGCCCGTGACTTGATACTTTAATGTAATTATCAATATTCTCGAAAAAAAAACGCATAACTTTATGTCAAGGAAAACGAAACGAAAACTTTGATCGCGATTTTCTCGAAACTACTTTTTTGACCTTGTCCCAGTGAATACTCAAAAACTTATCAACCGATTTGCAATTTTTCAAGAACATATTTTAATCGCAGTGACTAAGGTTGTACCTAGCCGATTTTTTACATTTTGATCATTACTATTTTTAAAGAATGCTTGAGTACAAAAAGGGCCTTGAAGATAGAAAAAAATGTCCAAAATGTCGGCATTTTGTAAAAAAAAACCAAAATAAAAAAGCAGCTACGCATACCGATGACTACTTTTGTATAGATGTCAATAAATTGTCGACTTTTTATTTACAGATCATAAAGATCATAAAACCTTTCATAAAGATATCGATGGGACAGTGCAGAGAATTGTTTTTCGTCACCAAATCAGGGTTAATTAACAAACAAAGAATCATAAATATTTGTATAAATCTAAATGAATATATACTTCATAAAATGAGTATAAACCCGATCCTTTCATTATTAGTTATTTCTTTAAAAAAAAAACGCAATTCTTGACGACAAAGCACTCGTTACGTAACGGAATAGGGGGGGTTCAGGCCAGGCGTTACGGTTCTGTTACGGGGGGGGGGGGGGGTAAAAATTGGGAATCTTTGCGCTACGTAATTTATGGATCCCCAAGCATGTCGGTATTTACGGTAACCCTGTAAATATATAGGCTCGCCCATTTATCTCGTCTCCCTTCTATTCTCCATGGCAGCTTTTATTCAATTTTTGCGTTTTTTCCATTTGCTTTTTAACTTTCTTTTCAAGCTTATACCTTTCGCCGTACAGCAGAGGAGTCCGGTCGGGCATTAAAGAATCAAACGTCCAATTAGGTTGGTCGCGAATTCATTATATATACATTCATGTATGTCGGAATAATGCAACCGCGCATTCGTTCCTGTCGTTTCACGAAGGTAGAGTATTATATGCAGGAGAGTAGGCGATATGCGGCAAAGAGGAAGAACGAGTGTGGGGTGTGGGCTGTGGGGATGGTGGGGCAAGGCGGGGGCGACGGGAAGAGGAAAAGGTGGTTTCGACTCCCCTGCACCGCGAAACTCTCGTTCTGTCTCTCGCGTACTTATTTACATACATTCATATTCATATCGGGGTTGTTTTTTCGTTGTTGCGTTTTTTTTTTCCTCTTCTTTTCTTCTTTTACGAGGCACAACGGAGCGAAACAGAAGAGGCGGAATACCGCGCGTGTACGCACGGCTTGAAAAAACCTTTTCGCGATACTACGGCAACCCTGGCCGGATCGACTCTTTCCGGGCGTCCTCCTCGCTCATCTGCCCACCCCTTGGCGAGGGACCCTCGCGCCATCCCTTTCGCACGAGCGGAATTATTAATTTATTCAAGGCCGCGCCTTCTCTTTGACGTGCGCGGGCGGGTGACCGCTCGGCGAAACACTATTTTTTTCCCCTCGCATCCTTGGCTCGTCATCGCGGTGTCTTGGGGGAACCAAACGTCGCGAAGGACCGAACAAGGCACCGTGGAAGATCCGTATGACGTTGCTATATTTGTGCATTTTTTTTTACAGATATATTATCGGTTATTCGTTTTTCGAATATTGCGGAGTTTTTTTTTTTAATTATCATCTTTGGAAAAAAAGAAGATTTATTTTACAGCTTTTTTTCAATTTTTTTATTTTCCGAAGCAGATTTGAGTCGAAAAAACTACGCGACGTGTTTATTTTTTATTTGTTGCATTCATTTCGATTTTTTCAAATATTTGTCAGATATTTTCGAGCGGTCACTGCACATTTTTATCTTTGATTTTGGAACTCCGGGACGGTGGCGTATTTATAGTAATTTTAGAAAAAACAATATTTCGACTTTGCGAATCGTTTTTATTTTTCGGAAAAAGTTTAAAAATAGTCGAAAAAATGTGAAAAATATATGAGCTGATAAAAATAAACGGTGAATACATTAAAATTAACATTATTTAAATTAAAACATTTTCTGGACTTTTTTCGTCATTGTGTTCTGTGGATAGCGAAAATTCAATTAAATGAAACAAATTGAAAGATCGATATTTACGTTCATCGCTCGACAATTCTTTTTCCCCAATCTCTGACGATGTCCCCTCTTGCCGCGTTCAAGAGCAGCGATAATTACGTTTTTTCCTCTACGCTCACCTATTTTTTCTTACGTTCGCGATACGAAAATTACTTGGTCGTCAATATTTGACAGGGCTGTCTATCAAATATTTACGATCTAAAACCACGAGCCAAAAAAGCGACGTTTTAAAAAATAGCTGAAGCGAAACGATTTTTTATCTACAATTTCTCTTCCATAATATTTTCATTTCCGTCATTCCATTGATTTCAGTAGCCTAGAACCACCAGATTTTTATTTTTATTTTGCTTCTGAAGGGCACGATTTACATAAAAATATTAGTCATAAAAAAAAAATAACTTTCCACGCATGCCAACGCTGCAAGCTTCAACATCAGAATTTTCCTTGCGTTTCAATGACGCAAACTTTGGACACTATAAAGCGAGCCTTCGCGGGTGTCTGCGCTCTGAAACTCGAACTCTTTTTCGCGCCGCGAGTATAACAAGAGGCGAAAGTCATGCAGCGTCGAGTTCCGCAACTCATCATCATTACGACGAAACCACTATTAATACCGTGGTAATGAACGATTCAGATCTTTGACCGCTCGTTATTATACCACAGTAATGAAGAGGCATTCTTCGTTGCATGCTCCAAACGGTAGTGCATATGTATATATAGACGGGTGTACTTGTATGCGCTCACAGATGCACTCATATATATATATTTATATATATATATATATATATATATATATATATATATATATATACACAAACACATAGTACGTAAGCAACGATTAACCAAAGAAAGTTTAGAAGCCCGAATGGCTCCCTCTCTTGGACTGAATTTCGATGTGTGCACTCATATACGCAAAATGCACTCACATGTACATGTATATGCACGTTGAATCTCTAGTGAAGCACAAATGACCTGGGAGAGACTGTCTACGCCCGGAGCAAGGCAATCATCGTGCATTGATTTCGACGTCGGGACTAATCGAGCGGCACTGCAAATGCATGCATTTTTAAGAGAGCTCGTAAATATTACGAGATCGAGGTTCGTGACGTCTTTTGGCCTCGTAGTTCCGTATGGCTACATACACACACACACACACACACACACATATGTGTGTATATATATACTTAATTGTGTGTACAATGGTAAAATTATTCTTTAAGGAGGTAAGATCACTTCCATGGGGTCAAAAACGTCCAAGCTTATTTTACCCACAGCTGCTCTTATTGATGTTTACTTATGTCGATTATTCGTATTAGCGATGATAGTGTGCCAAATGTTGTGGTAAATGATGAATTTATTGCACGTGAACAAATAAAAACTGAAAAATTAGATCGTCAACGACTCGGTAGTAATCTTCGTAATAATAACATTAACATATCCACCATAAAAACGGACTAAAAAGACAACAAAAAATCAGCCGGAAACCTATTAAAATAGGCTTGACTTACCTCAGCGGAATTAACACGGTACGCAGAATATAATTATACATATTATTGATACGTGATAAATGATAAACTCCATAAATTGTTGTTTGCACATTTTGTGGCGGCTTCTATTCAAATTAATTTCAAAACAAAGCTGGTTTATGTCCGCCAAACGCATCAGCTGTTACTCGCGACGTTGCTAAGTCTGTGGGGTGCTATTTCGTCGTTCTGACCATTTTCAACCGGAAATTTAAACTTCCTTGTAATGCAGTGCTTTAACTACACGGTGAAGATTGATTTTCTTATTTTTCACAATATTTATTATACCTAATCTATCGAATTTCAGTTTTCCAAAGGGTTTAGTTGGATACGTGTGCAGAAAAACCACGATCACTGCACTTCCGGTTGACCGTCTCCATAAGATGACGTGCTTCGGTAACTCAAAGTGCTCGACTTTGCAGTTTTATTGCGAAGAAACTAAACGGTCAAAATAGCTTAAATTTTGACAATAGGCGCATAAAGTATTCGTCAAAATCATATGAAAATTTTAAATCCGAAAGAACGACCGTTGGATTCGTAGTAATGATCATACATTCTCAATATAATATAATATCAGTGTCGAAATTTTTGAAAACGTATGCAATATATATATTGTATATATATATATTGGAATAAAAAGAAAATAAATCATTCTGCATTTGTTTTTTCATTTCAGACCCCCAATCAAAGCAAAAGGGTCTCATGAGGGCTAAGGGAGAGGGCATACTTTTCTGCGACAAACGGACAGGACTGTGAGTACACGACGAAATTGTAAGGGCTCCTAGTGGGTTTATACAAAAGCCTGAAGAAATGTGAACTCTAATGAATCGACCACGATTCCTGTGTACGGAATAGCTCGTTCATGTACAGATATATATATACAGATAGATATATATACATATATAGATATATATATATATATATATATATATCTATATCTATATCTATATCTATATATATATATATATATATATATATATATATATATATATATATATATATATATATATATATATATATATATATGTATATATATAGACGGAAGAAAGATTTCTCGGGTGTTCACGGCTGCGTACACAAGTTGTGCAAACGCAGTAAAGATTTATAGTCTTGTGCCACACGCAAAGATGCACACATCGGGTAAGCTCTATGTGTGTGTCCATCAAGGGCACAGCAGGGCGAGGTGTACACGTTTAGGAAGTGGAAGGGGAGAAGGAGAGAATAAGAATAAGAGAGATCGAGAGAGAGGAAAAGATCGAGAGGGCGGGTGCAGAGGGAGGGGAAGACGAGACATCGCGGTTTTACTCCGTAACCGAACTCTCTTCCGGATCTTTGAACCGTGACCGAAGCAGCATTCGTCCTATAATCTTCTTTAAGCGTGTGCGCGAGACCGAGCCGGATAAAGAAGAACGTTTGTTGCACCGAGAGTGCACTTAGATCGGAAAGCACACGTTTACACTCCTATGCATATATATATATATATATACACACACACACACACACATACAGAAAGTACACTCCAGTGTGCATGTACAACAGGCGAAGAGAAGCTGAATTACATCCCCGAGGGCAAATTTCACGCCGTGTAGGGACGGATGTAGAGCCGATCGCGAGAACGTCCGATGCATTATAAGCCTGCACCATCCTGACAAAGCGTGGTCCCATCTTTGAGCAAGAGAGAACAGAGAAAGTATACACGTGACGCGCGTGAACCAATACAGAGCGAAAGCAGTGGATTGAGGAACGTTGAGGAGCGTGAGCCGTGACCGATACTGGGATGGGTGACCGCTGAGTGCTGCACTGGCTTGCACACAGACTACTGAGGAGCTGGCGTTCGAACGAGTTTCCGATAGCCTGTATATCGGCACGGGTTTTCCGGTTTCCCTGTGCCCCGAGGCAAATGCGGTAGTGCATCGCGAAAGGAATGGCTATAATGGTACGGTAATTTCCAACGGTATTCTAAGGTCAACTTTAGTTTGAACGGGCACTAAGGTTTTCTATTTCAGAGCCATTCTTCGTGTAATGAAATGGGTAACTTTGGTCCAAAACTTGTTTGGGTTACTTCACGATATTCAAGCAAAGAGTAAAAAACGAATCTGCATGCGGATTATAATAAATATATTTGTTTATTTCGATTTATAAAATGGTATTCGAACGAAAAAGTTTTGGCACGCGGAAAATGGTTCCAAATGAAAAAATATCGCTTTCTATTTGAAAAACTGAATTTGACCTTGAAATAACCTTGAAGATTGCCACCGAATGGAAAATATCCAGCACCATAATTATTGTCTGTTAAAACTATGAAACATCTATTGGGAATTAAAGGTAACGAATTTGGCACGTGGAAAATGATTCTAAACTGAAAAATATCGCTTCCTATTTGAAAGACTAAAAAGTTGACCTCGAAATAACCTTGAAGATTGCCAACAAATTAAAAATATCCAACACCATCATTTTTGTCCGCTAAAACTACGGAGCTTTTGTTTTGAGCATTTTTTCCTAAAATGCATCCCTTTCGAGATATTTAGGTGTGACAGCTGGACTGGTGCACCCTGCATGTGCAGTGAGTCAATCTGTATGCGCAGTTATCATTCAGGAACATTCTTTCCCGACAAAGAACTCATGCAGCGATTATCAATGTTTCCGATCCATCGCGTTTCCGTTGGACACCCTCGGTGTACTGCACTTGGTGTATTCGTGCCCGTCAACCAATATGCAACAAATCCTAGTACCCGGGACGAGATCAGCAAGGAACGAAATTGGGATTAGCCATGAGAGATCCAAGTCCCCAGAAGACGTTGCAATTCTTCGACGTCCCCAATTGACGACGAGGAAAGGACGTTTTTGCTCCATTCTTTGGCCCCGCTGTCACAGGTCGCAAAACGTCGGAAATGGTTGGCGAAACGGAAGAACCCATTCGGAAGCCTCAAAAAGTTCGTGTACCGCCAATGCACCTCCACGTACGTACAATAACAGGCACGAGTGTATTGATGGACGCAGAGAGCTGTCGTTCTTCTTGGCCCTTCAACATAGGCAGCCGAGGGAGCAAGCCGCTTTTTACTTGGCGTTGTAAATGCGGCGGTAAGCTTGATACAGGAGGTGTCGGATGAATGGATTGCTTTGACGAGTCACGACACGGGAAGAAGGCACGAGAAGGGGAAAGAGGGAAGCCCGAAAATCCTGGCAGCTGCATTGGAGACGTAGGATGGAAGGATGGCGGACGCGCTTCAACGCTTATAGCCTGCGGGAGGGCGGTGCCTGAAAACTCAAGCTACGAAGTAAAGGAAAGAGAGAAGGAAATTCATTCTCTCGCAACAATTCCATCTTCTGGTTGGCAATAATGGAACTGTTACGCATCTGCGGGCGGCTTCGGGCTCAACGATTATTCAGGATACACGCACCTAAGGTAGAATGGGCACCTGCGCGTTGCACCAACTAAGCCACGAGTACACATTCGTACAGGGGTGGGCGGTATAACACATGGAGACACGCGTCGTGAGGGCAAATTTGGACAGCTACCATCAAAACGCTATCACTGAGGCGTATGGTTTCCCACCGACGAGGAAATCCCAATCCCCAATTGGGGGTTCCAATTGGCGGAGATCCCAATCACTATGTCCACCTTCGATTTTGATGAAACTGATATATGTGATAAAGCATTGAATACTATTAGACACGTCTTTGTTTTATTGGGGGGAGAACGGCTTCAAGGAGGTCAACCACCCCTCAAAGAAAGGCGTGGCACCCCTTACGTCAATGTTTGTTCGATACTTCTGTAGTGGATTTTCCATCATTTTGCGTTAGAAGAATTTTGGTGCCTGCTTCATTAACATCGGTGGACTGCTTGTGGGTGAAACTATAAAATCGCCCCTTGACACGGCTTTCTTTCAGGGGTGGTTTCCCCTCTTAAAACGTTTTTATGCCGATAAAGGAGAATACCTGTCTAATGGTTGTCAATGCTTTATAACATATATGAGTTTCAACAAAATCGAAGGCGGACACTCAAGTGATGTTCGTTGTGCGCGTTGAGGCGCTGCACAGTAGCTAGTCACAACGGACATCCACTATGGAAGACTTTAGGCACCCCTATTTCAGTACCGACAAAAATGGTAATGATCTCGTACGACAAAGGACAATTTCACACGTGCATAAAATTACTGGTTTCTAGGCTTGCGATCTACCAAACATTGTGACCACCTGGACATCCCAACTTGGGACAAATTTATCTATCCTAAGTAGCTTAGCTTATTTGGCCACCATAGTTGTGTTGACAGCATTGACGTAATCAAGTCGGTGACCAGTGTCAGCCTGGTAAGGCACCACAAACACTTACATCAACTTGGGGACTTGACATTACGAACGAAAAATGACGATTTTCCGATCGCAGCTCTTTTATAAGCTGCTCGAGGGCTCTCTCGAATCTAGGAGGGAAAATAAAACCGAGATGACGGATCGCCATAAATCGAGGTGGAGCGTCGAATAAATCGCGATGCCATTTGGCAACGTGAGACATTGGATTAAGGCGAGTGGTCTTTTATAGCACGGAACTGCGAGCGTAGATCGAAGAGAAAAGCGAAGAGAGGCAAATGCACCCCCATCGCGGGAGAAGTTACATCAAGTGGGAGGAAAGTTCGTTCGATCGAGTCACCACAATCGCGACCGAGCATCAGCATTGTGGACTCGGGGTCTCTCATACTTTATTTGTATATGTAATATATATATATATATTAGGTAAGGATATATGGGTATCAATAGGGCTGTGCCGCGACCCCCGATGCCCGTGGTGGCGACCATCAAGCCGAGCAGGCACATACCCCTCGTCGATTCCTTATACAAGAGTCTCAAGATTGCCTCCATCTTTCGTGGTTGGGTCTGCGAGGCAGGATGAGAGTGGGGTGAAGTTCGCGCGTGAGGTCCCAGGGAATTGCCGGGGTGGATCGTCGTCCTCCGAGTTCACAATGCTAAAGTGCAGTAATACGATCGCTTCTCGGCTTTAGATTAATAGTTTCCTCCGAGTCGTGGGGTTGGGTTGTTGGTTGGCGGGGTTGTCGATGTGCGGTGGGGGAGAGGGCCGCGTACCCGATCTCCGCGGCATGTCGCGTTCTCGTGACTGCAAGGAACGAGATGAGGGCGAGAGAGAGAGAGAGAGCTGCTGTGAGGGTGGAGAGCAAAGAAGGGAGGAAGAATCAAGTGAAGAAATGAGGAAAGAAGAAGGAGAACGAATGCCTATGAGGGAGAGTTCGGCAGGGGTTTGCGGAGGGTGAATCTCGCGTTAAGGGAAGGTGCGAATAATTTCCCCGTCCCCGGGCGTCAAGGAATGATGCTGGGCTCATTGGATGGAAGACGGAGACGAAGAAGGACAGGGAGGAAGAAGTAAGCTGGGGAAACGAGCAAAGACGACGGAGGGTGCGGCAGCTTTTGGGGTGGTTGTGTGTGTACGTGCATCAGCCTAAGATGGGGCTCGAGGGTTGCCCAAAAATGCGAGGGTGAGCGCCATATCGAACGGTCGTCACCGTTCTCGCCACGAAGACGTTTGTTCTTATCCTTAGGGGTTTATAGCAGTGAGCTTGCGGACCATGATATTTCCAGTGGCTCTCATGTGCACCTCAAAGCGGAAGATACTTCGCTTCTGCCCAGCCAGCACTCCCACGATGAGAGCACTTTTAAGCGACGAGATATCTAGTCAGGATTCTCCACTTGGTGCATCATCGTGAAGCAATCGTCAAGATTCGCGATCATTGCTTCACAGGCTAAAACGAACAGGAGTATAAGCGAAAATAGAATAGACTCGCTTCAATCACACCTAAATCGCGTCATTGCCGTATTTCGCGCATCACACAACATCGTTGGCGAATGTACCAGGTGTGGAGCTATGAAACCGGATTTTTTTTCTAAAAATTACACGTTTGTTGTTTGAAAATAATAAAAACGAATGGAGACGGCTTTCTGCGTTGCATCAACTGATCAGCGAGTTCTTGTTGACTTTGAGTATCACCTTTATCCAATAAGGCTTCCAATTCTCACGTTTGCAGTAAGGCTGCAGTTTCTCACATCAAAATCACCACTTATGAATTTTTGAACCACTCGAAACACTGTGTTTTACCAAGAGCATGTTCACCGTAAGCTTCGACAAGCATTCGATGCGATTCTGCAGCAGTTTTCTTCAAATGATAACAGAAAACCAATGCTGTCCGCAAATCGTCGTGCGCAGGCACAAAACTCGACATGTTTAAGGTTATAGAAAAATATACCGGTGTAGGGGACCTGGGTTGATGTGTGTTGAAAATCTTCGTCAGCTGTTGGAAGGAGATAATGGCGCTTCAGAAGCGGTCTTGCGGTCCCTAAACTGATGGCTAGCACCATCTATAGGGAAATTCTGGTTTCATACTTCTACACCTGGTAATTGGCAGTACTAGTCAACCATGGGTTGGGTAGCGAGAATTATAACATTTTCTGTGGCTCTTTCGTCAAATATTATATGAGGGTTGTTTCATCAGTTTTTACTAGTGTTTCGGTCACATCAGTTGATGCTCGTATTGCATTAATTGTTGCACGATTATATTTTTGAGTGGTAGGTGCGAAAAGGTAGTTCTTCATTACGAACAAATCAACGCGAAAGCGCCTGAGTGACAAAGCAAATCAAGCCGTTGGTATTGAAAGGTTGATACGAGAGGCTAGACGCTCGGTTTCGTGTGATGTAAGTAGTCCGGATTCGATGCTAACTTCCACATCATCTAGTATCACCGATTGCTTCTCCCTGCAATTGATCGTGTCCCTGATACCAACCAAAATCTTCGCGGCGTGCGATTTGGTCGAATCCTCAATACATCAACCTGCAGCGCATGTTGCAACAAAACCCAAGTCGTTGGTATTGAAAAGTAGATACGAGAGGAGAGACGAGCGTTTTTGTGGGATGTAATTAGTCGGGATTCTCTTTCGATCGAAACAAAGAAGATGGAGGTAAGAAAAAATCCTAATCGGATCAATTCCCTCCGTTTCTCTGCCACAATGGAGACAGAGAAGAGGAAGAGAGAGATAGCGGAAGGGGCAGAAAGAGAGCAAAAAAAAACAGATATAGACAAACCAGTGTCACGGTCTTCCCTCACAAATTGCCGTCCGGTGCAGTTTACCAGGAAGACGCGGCCTTTGTGAGGAGCCAACCCAAGAGGGTAGAATCGGGAACGAGTGTATATATCGACAGGAGAAGAACGAAGCGCGATTCTCTCTGTCCCTTGGTGTGCGCCACCCACGGAACACCACGACGACATCGGTCGTTCCGGAGGCTCGCGGGGGCGGGGGGTTGGTGGTGGAGGCTGCGAACCAAGAAGGACGCGGAAACTTGTGCGACCGCGGATAGAGGGAGAGAAATGAGTCTCTATATTCCCGCTTTTATCATGGATCTTTCATCTCGTTCCAGGTCAGAGGACATCCGCGGCAATGCTCTTGCAGCCGCGGAGTGGAAGCAAAGAGCGGCGGTGAACGGTGTGCTCGAGGCACGGGAGTGCTCGTGGAAGAGGATGAAGAAGGGGGAGGAAGAAGAGCCGAGGAAAGAACTCTGCCGCGAGGTCGGCCTATTCCTAATGCGGAGCAAACACAACTGGAAATCGAATCGGATGAACCGATCTCCGGGTTTGTGGCCGTTGTATTATCTCTTTCTCTCTCCTTATCCGTCTCTCTTTCTCTGCTGGTCTCTGAAGGTTGGCCGCGACACGCGGAGCACGGTAGGCTGAGCTTCGTGCTGAGCTGAGTGCGCCGTACTCACATATATATATATATATATGTCCCGTGTTGCTTCCTCAGGACAAATCAATCCGCTCCCGTGATCCGTCCAATCTGGAGAATGTCCCCGCGGGATGGAAAAGTCGCGCCAATCTACGAATCCGATCTGCTCGCCGAGAGAACCAATTTCTTTGTGTGCACGCGCGTGTGGTGGGCTTGGTGTGTTCGCCTGTCGAACGAGAATAAGGTGCGGAGGGAGGGTTGCTAGCGATGTTGAGTTTTCCAGCTGAGAACGTATGGAAAGCGAGACAGGAAGACGCCAATGGTGCTCCTCCACTATACAAGACTCCGACATGCGTGCAGACATAGGTATAGCCATGACCATCGCAGCTTCTTCCCTATTTCCTAGATCAAAGTCCGCGCACTTCCATTGCAATTCGCAAAGGCTCTTATTCGCCCGGAAGGAGTCACTTGAAAGGACGCGCAGGCGGCGGTATGAAATTAGTGCTCGCGTGTACACAAGGACGGGACAGGCGACGGATTTTAATCCACTTAGCGTTTTGCTCAGCCGAAACGGTATACTCTGGCTTATCTGGAATGGAAACTTAGGTCATCTGGAGGAACATCCTTCGTCGAACCCAAACAAAGCTGAACAAGACACACTGTACTTTGGTGATTCCTTGGTCGCGAATGATGTTGAAGTTTGCCTCGTTGGAATGCAACGAAACTTCTTTAAAAAAATGTTTCATACGGACGTTGAATAAGTTCTCGCTGTTTTCCAACTGATGGCGTTACCGGAGCTGCGTGCGGGTAGTTCAAGATGGCTACGCATCTATAAACAAGTACTTGTATTCTTGTTGAGACTTGAGGCTACCATGTGCTGTCGGAAACGACATGCAGCGATTGGTTAAGGGGGGAAATCACAGTAAAATTTTCAATTTGTCGAAAAAAAAAAATTTCGCTTAAAAGGTGCTTTAGGGTCTTAAAAATAATATACCAAATGATGGAATACGGCAAAAGTGTCCGAGTGCCCAAATTTCTTGCGTTGAATACAACGCTTCACTTTCGTGCATACATATATAACATAAATAGTGATAAAAAACAGTGATATTTGTAAATCATTGTCATTATGAGTGACATATCGTCGAGTCGTGTTAGAAAAGGGACGAAAAAGGATACTGCGTACGAAAATCGACTGTACGGTGCAGGTATTGCAGATTATAGGTATATAAAATTTTCATATGGTTTCTCAGTACTTAAAACTTTAACGCGTTTTTCTCGAAGCCACTTTTTTTGAGCTCGCCGAAGACATAACTCGAGCAAATCTTTACCGATCGACTTGAAATTTTGACAGTAGCTTCGAAACATCTTTCTCCACGGAGCTACGTAGGATTTTTTTATTTTATATGGCTTAGTTTTTTTTTATCGACGATTTTATGGCGTTTTTTTTGTTAAAAATTTAACTTTATTTTCAAAGATGCACCATTTTGCGAAAAATCAATATATCGAAAAAATCCTACGTAGCTCGCTAGCTGTTGTTATATGGAAACTAAAAAATTTTGGTTTTTTCTTCCTGGTCAAAAATTAAGGAGTCTACGTCTTCGGCCATCGACACGCTTTCAAAAATAGGCGCCTTGGGGCATATGCTGCGCAGCCGCCATTTTTGAATAGTTTTTATCGAAAAAATTACATTTTGTACTTTTTTAGTATTGCTATAAAACCTACTTTACAGATTTTCGATTGATACTTTTATTTAACCAAAATTAATTCCCGAAAATATGCCAATTTTGTGTGTGCTACTGTGATTTCCCCCCTTAAGACGCTGACGAAAATAATGACGATGTGTTGACGCTAGCTGAACTTGCAGAATCATTAGGAGCTGATCACGCAACACTTTCGAAACGTTGGTTTCGGTTTGTTTGGCTTAGGAATGCATAGAAACGCATTAGGAATGATTTTCGAAACAAATCATCTATTTTCACTAAACAAACAGCGAGAACTTATTCAACATCCCCATACTTTTCAAACATCATCCAAAACATTTTCTTACACATTCGAGCCGAAGATATCTAGTGAGGATCCTGAAAAACGTTTAAATGATTGTGCTGGGCTAGATGTGCCGAAAATTTGGTCTAGCAAACTTTCATTGCGTCCCTACCATGCAAACTACCGGATTGTTCAATTTTTTCCCTCTTCCGAAGCAAATCGCTGCGTGTATCCTCCGATGGAGAACAAAAGGCAACAAGATGGCGCCCTTTCGTTGCGCGGAAAAGGATCCTCTTCCTTCGAGCGGGGGAGCAACATCGAGAGGCGAGACTAGCCGTAATAATTTGAGAAACCCTGTGTGGATGCGGTAACATCATGCTGCTCCCCGGAGAGTCGTATACCAAGAGATCTTTATTCTCCGGTGCTCCTTTGGGGAGTCGAAGGGCGAGCCGATGCTTACGTGCATGCCTTAGAGGCGCACCAACCTTTTCGTTCTCTCTCCTAGGCGCGTATACGCGTCGTCGTATCGCTTTAGTTTTCTCGGCAGGGAGGAAAAGTTGCGCGCCTTTTGCGCCTACTATACAGCCTCGACCTTCTTCCGTTTCAACACCATCCCCCTTGCCACCAACCATCGAACATTTCCTCCCTCGGTACGCCGACGTTTCACGTTCTTCCTTCGATCCGAATGAACGGTGGTTAGTTTGTGTGTGTGTGTGTGTGTGTGCGTGCGCCTGTATGTGTGTGTGTGTGTGTGTGTGCGTGTGCGTGTGCGTGTGTGTGTGCGCGCGTGTGTGTGTGTGTGTGTGTGTGTGTGTGTGTGTGTGTGTGTGTGTGTGTGTGTGTGTGTGTGTGTGTGTGTGTGTGTGTGTGTGTGTGTGTGTGTGTGTGTGTGTGTGTGTGTGTTACGACATCGAGCAAAAGAGCACGTTTTACGCACGCACGGCGGAGCGCGAAGTGAACGCACGCGGAAAAACGATATGGTAGAAACGATCAGTACGCAAGTGCGTGCGCACTCTCTTGCCGTCTATATATAGATATCCGTACACATAGTAGATCATATATATGGATATGACACACGGGATATTGGATCCGTGTCTTGAGATACATAATATACGATATCTACGATGGAGGGTCCGAACACTTAAATAAATGCTTCGTACAATATTGGTATATCCATTGCTATGGAGACGCTGAGCTAATATAACGAAAATACTTCACCATATATATATATAGATATAGATATACAGGGTGTAGTGTTATGAATGAATAATCCTGCAACTGTCAATAGGTCTGATCGTGTCCTAATAAATGGCGGAATTTCAGTTTAGTAAAAGTTCTGCGGTTTTCGATATTTTGGGGATTATGTTATAGGGAGTGAAAAAAATCGTCTGCGTTTGGTTTTTCGCATGCCATTTCCACAAATGATACGAATCGACAATAACTAAGCAACATTTAAAAGTAGTTGGCACGATGTGCGTAGTACTTTTTTTTCTACACCGCAGGCTATCAATGTCAGATGTTCGAATTGGTTAATATGGAAATTCTGGGTAAGATCCTTTTTCATAAGATTTCCTCAACATTTAAGGTTAGAAAGAAGACTTTTCGAGATAAAACGAATAACCAAGAGTACTTTTTAAAAAACCGAGTCAAAGAAAGTTATCATATGTAGAAATGGCATGCGAAAAATCCAAAGCAGATTATTTTAATGTCGACAACCGTGGGACTTTAACTAAACTGAAATTCCAGCATATAATAGAACATGATCTGACCTATGGACAGTTGCAGGATTATCCATTCATGACGCGACACCTTGCATGCATGGAGGGTGATAGTTATAAGGTGGGCACGGATTTATCGACCGTCAGGTGCGGAGATTTCGCGATCGAGAAAAATGTGACATTTGATGGTTTTTCGAGTCCTCTTCGAAAAAGACGAAAGAAGTTGCGCGATAGGGAGTCAAAGGCCCGGAGGAAAAATACTTCCTACCCTGAAGCCAGCGGTCATCCTCTTCGTCGGGGGACATCCTCGCTTTAGCGCCACCGCAGGAGCGTTGCGCCGCTCCGATACGGGGCAGAGGCTGGGGAGACGACGAGAAGAAGGTGGAAGCGGCGAGGAGGAAAAATCAAGGGAGAGATCCGCGACTTCATTCTATTTGATATTTGATTAAAGTTAACTTTGATTTACCCGGCGAGGGAAGTAAGAGAGACAGTGGAGAGAGACGTTTGCGCGAAAATATATATATATATATATATATATATATATATATATATATATATATATATATATATATATATATATATATATATATATATATATATATATATATACGAGGGTCGTTTGGAAAGTCCGTGCAAAGTCAGAGAGATGGCACTACTGGTGCGTATCGAGGTTATTTTCAGTTAGTAGCATCTCTTGGAAGACAAAATACCAAGTTTCAGCAAGCTCGGTGTATTTCTATGTGTTTGGCATTCGTTTGAACCGAGGAAGTCGAGTGATTTTGAAAAAATAGACGAAAAAGAATTTCGTGTGATGATTAATCATTACTTTATGAAAGGCAAAACGCCCCAGGAGACTAAAGAGAAGCTTGATAAACATTATGGTGATTGTACACTTTCGATTACAACAGTTCATAAGTGGTTTCAAAATGTTTCGGAGTGGCCATACGGGCACAAGCAACGCTGAACGTTCCGGACGCCCTGCTGAGGTCACAACTCCAGAAATCATTGATAAAATCCATGATATGGTGATGGATGACAGGAGAATGAAGGTGCGCGAGATTGCTAGTGCTGTGGGCATCTCGAATGAACGGGTACATAATATTTTGCACCAACATTTGGACGTGAAAAAACTATTCGCAAGATGGGTGCCGCGATTGCTCACGATTGACCAAAAACGAAATCATGTCAAGTGTTGCAAGGACGGTTTGCAGCTGTTCCAAAGGAATCCGCAGGACTTTAAGCGTCGTTTCGTCACTGTGGATGAAACATGGATACATCACTACACTCCTGAGACCAAAGAACAATCTAAACAATGGGTTAGCAAGGGGGAATCAGCACCAACAAAGGCGAATACCGTTCCCTCGGCCGGGAATGTTATGGCGACTGTCTTTTGGGATTCGCAAGGAATAATCCTCATCGACTATCTGGAAAAGGGTAAAACTATTACAGACGCATATTATTCAACGTTGTTGGACCGTTTGAAAACCGAGCTGCGAGAAAAACGTCCACGATTGGCCCACGAAAAAAGTCCTTTTCCACCACGACAACGCACCAGCCCACGCCTCAGCAGTTGTGGCCGCAAAATTAATGGAAATAGGATTCCAACTCGTTTCACATCCCCCCTATTCTCCAGATTTGGCTCCCTCGGACTATTATTTGTTCCCCAATATGAAGAAATAGCTGGCGGGAAGAAGATATTATTCTGCTATTTTGCAGTCTTAGACAAATCCTATTATACGGAAGGGATCGACAAACTAGAGCAGCATGGATGAAGTGTGTAAACGTAAAAGGAGACTATGTTGAAAAATGAAAAAGATTTATCCCAAAAAAAAAGTAGTTTGCATTTTTGCACTGACTTATCAAACGACCCTCGTATGTATACCACACAGGGTGTTCAGAAGGTCGATGCAAAGCCTTAAGGGTGTAATAAGTCACCTCGTTAGGAACATATCTAAACTAGGTCACCGTAGTCCAAAGTCTAAGGATTTCGAGTTATCATGGCAAGTATGATTTTTGGAAAATGTCCCAAAATTAGGTAACTAAATTAGGTAACTAATTGGTAACTAAAAACTTATTTGCGTCTTAGCTTAATATGTATTCAATCGACAAACACCGATACAACGATCTGTATCCACGCAACTAACTAAATGGGACGCGTTGAATAATTGAAAACTTTAAAATATAAAAATACCGCTCATGTTAAGGGGTTGCCCCCACTTGCGTTTTTGAAAAAATCGATTTTTTTATTGCATTTTTTTGAAGTATGAGTATCTGAGAATATGTCCTGAAAATTTCAAGTCGATCCGAACAAAATTGACTGAGATATGAGCGTTGAAAGAGAAGAATCCGTGAATTGAAGAACTGAAATTGAAACTTTAAACGCGTTTTTCTCAAAATGGCATTTCTGAAGTCGGTGACCAAGATTACTCGAACACTAATGAACCGATCTTCTTGAAATTTTGCAGGCTTACTTAATACATAAAAATGTAGTCTTTAATCGTTCGATTTTTGTTTCGAAAAAAATGGCCGTTTTATAGCCAAAAAACGGCCGTTTTTTTTTCGTTAAAATCGAACCATTAACTTTGACTGGCCGCCATTTTGTGAAAAATGAATATTTTTTAAAATCCTTCGATTAAAGACTAGTTTATACTTATATTTGACTAATTCCATCCGCATTTTTTTTCCAGATGATCCACTTCGCCGCAATGTCGGTCACCGCAAACCGTGTCTATAAAAACATTATTTCATTGACGGCCATTTGCCACTAAACAATGTAATATTTTTCAATAAAAAAATTACTGAAAGTTCTTCAAGATGTGTTCTTTAAGATGGTATATTAATCGGTTAAAAAAGTTTTGTAGTTTTCTTTAAAAAAATTCATGAAAAAGGCCTTTTTTGCGCTACAAGTGGGGGTAACGCCTTCATGCCATTTTTGAGGAAAAAATAGCATTTACATAAGGGGTAAACGAGTTAGTACCCAATTTTGGGAAATTTTCCA
The DNA here is from genome assembly GCA_951751655.1 of Ophion costatus. Lineage (NCBI taxonomy): Eukaryota > Metazoa > Arthropoda > Insecta > Hymenoptera > Ichneumonidae > Ophion > Ophion costatus. The sequence goes on from OX632359.1 coordinate 5,938,297, forward strand.
AAAATCATACTTCTGATTGGCACGTGCTTTTATAGTTCGATGTTTCGCGACTCTATGGGGAAGAATAATTTTGAACGCTGTTTTCAATTAATTCGACTTGGAAGACCGTCGGCCCCCTGTTGGCCCTCCATCTTCAACATTTTCCAAGTCTCAGTGTCTTCAAAACCATCATCACACTGATGTGAGCCTAATGATGAAAGGATCATTTCAAAGATCGTCTTTGCTCGAAAAAAGACTGGGAATGGTTGGAAAGAACATGCAAAGGAGCGTCCTCGGACCAGCCGAACGGGCTGACGGTCCGTACGTATTATAGATATAACAAGTTCCAAATGTTCTCGGCCCATGTGTACGGCGAGAAACCATCATTACCGTGTATCGAGTCATTACTCACGGACACCTATGTCTAGACCCCCGAGTCTACCTTTCTCTCTTTTTCCGTCTCTTCCAATAAAAAAAGGTTTTCGATTTCCACCACCTCAAATAGAGAGGAAGAGAAAATGGGAAATGGAGAGAAAAGCGATATACAGGGCGTAAAGTTTCCTGATTACCAAACTTTTCCGATTCAACCAACGACCGGAGATTCGATCAGGCACTCCAACGAAGTAGGGCCGAGCGCTACGGGGGAAAGAACGAGGGCAATTCTACTTCTAAGCTCTCGATGCTCCGACGCACTGAGAAAGCAAAACCTCCAAGAAACTCTTCACCGCACATGCATTCTCGTTCTCACTCGTGAAATGGGAACGTACACCCAGGGATCGTTGGGGGATATTTCGTCAGAGATTAGTCAGTGGGTGTCGGTGTGAGCGTGTACATGCGGTGAGATGAACACAGCAGGATTGAGAACGGATGCACACATAGACGCGATGTGCCATTGGGAACTTCCGGAATTTCGGGTCCGGGAGAAACATTTTTCGCGGTTCAGCGCAGATTTTACGGAGATTGCGGACGATAATAGAGAACGAAAAAGATAAAGATAGATAGATAGATAGAGAGAGAGAGAGAGAGAGACCGGACTAAAACTTTCGCAAAGACGAAGCGAGCAATTATTTTCCCCGTCATTTGCTCTCGATGAGAGATGGGTGAGCCCCAGGAATTCCATTCCATACCATATATATATATATATATATATATATATCATTTAAAGTCCCTATCGCCAGAAACGAAGTCCAAGCTCTTATATGGACTGAGCGAAGGAGCTTGATATTTTCGGTATTGGGGAAACTACAACGAAAAGCTCATCTCGCACGAGCGCGAAGAAATATGGGACTCGGGGGGCGGCTATGGCCAAGGAGGAGGGGGAATGCCTAGCTAGATGAGAGCAGGGCGCAAGGTCGAAAAGTGGTCCCGTGAATTCCGCCGTCAGATTTAAAGGATACCCTCGCGCTCTACACCGTAAAAAGGTAGACCACCACTACTACGCGAACGCGCGGCTAGCATCCGGGGGCGAGAAAAGATTTACGCCGGTCCGAGGGCCAATTGCGCCAACATCTCTTCGGATCTCTCTCTCTCTCTCTCTCTCTCTCTCTCTCTCTCTCTCTCTCTCTCAGCCTCATTTTTGGCCCTGGCTCGCTTCGCTAAGATCGAGCTCGTGAGTATTTACGAGACAAGTGCGCAACCGCTCTCGACAGGGAGAGAGAGAGAGAGAGAGAGAGAGAGAGAGAGAGAGAGAAGATGTTCAACTGGCCTGGCAATTGCCAGACAAGCTCTACAAATTTTTGCCGAAGGCATCGAAAGAGTAACAGCCAAATCCGCAAAGGGAGTGTATATGTGTGTGTGTGTGTGTGTGTGTGTGTGTGTGTGTGTGTGTGTGTGCGTCCTGCCGAAGCCGAATTGGAAATTACAAAATCATTAAGAGCATTATTGAACATTAAAATAATAAAAATTGTCCAAAAAATGTGATTAATTCTTAAAAAAATAGAAGGAAAAATGGGCCCACGATGAGACTAATCTTAAAAATCATAGAATGGATCACTCTATTTTGACAAATTTTTTGAAAAAATAAAAAAATGGTAATCATCTATTAAAAAAGATAGTTTTCACTTTAAAAGCAAAAAAACATTGACAATGTTAAATTAATAATTTTTTTCGTACTTTTTACCGAAAGTACGCTTAAAACTGAAAAAAAATTATATAGTGCCATTTGTCGATATATCAATTAGTTCAGGAGTTATGAGCGTTTAAACGTTTCCGAAACGTCTGAAATCAACATTAAAAAAAAAATCATAACTTCTAAAAGAGAAATGTGTGTGTGTGTGTGTGTGTGCACGCGCGCATGTGTGTGCGTGTATGTGTGAAAGAAACCACGGTCTATATACGAAGGAAGGCGATGAATCATACAACGAGGCGTAATTAATTAGGCGGAATTGCATTAGCATTGGTGGCACGCGAGACCTGCGGAGACTCGTAAAAACGTCGCGTATATTCTCGCTAGAGAAACTCTCTTCTGTTCGTACACGTGTGCATATAAATACGACGGTGTATGCACCCGTGCAAGCCACATGCACGTCACGCATTGTCGACAGTTCGTTCCTTTGTTTCGGGGGCGAAAAACAAATTCAGCATGTTATTATAATTTGTGCATCACTACTTTTTTTTTACCGAACCACTTACGCGTAATAATCGTGGAGATTTTTTTTTGCACTCGGACATCGCACCTAAACGGGTGGAATTAGTTAAAAAAATAAAATAAACGTACAAAATCTTTTTTAAAAGATTTTGTACGTTTTATATTATTAAAAAATTTTATTTTATTAAAAAATTTTATTTTATTAAAAAATTATTTTATTTTATTTTATTAAAATTAAAATTTATTTTATTTTATTAAAAAAATTTATAATTTAAATAAATAAAATAATTTAAAATAAAATAAAATTTATTTTATTTTATTAAAAAATTTTATTTTATTAAAAAAATATTTTATTTTATTAAAAAATAAAATAAACGTACAAAATCTTTTTTAAAACAAACTTTTATTTATAAACTATTGAACTTACAGGTAAAAAATGATATTTAGTGTATGAAGTTAAACACTGAAACAACAGAAGAACCCGTTCTTTGGTGACTGTTCCAAGGCGCAAGCGGTACATGCGTAATAAAAATTGCATAATCATCGAACTTTTATAAATTCGAATATTTTTCATCAATTCTTGAGGCTTTATTTCTGACGTTTCACGATACATCGGGTAACTTTTATCTCTTTTTAGTGATTGTTTTGTCAATTGTATTGAATTAAACGATTGTTTGATTATTTTTAATCATATTGATTTAATTTGATCGAAACTTTTATTATTTTTTAATATATTGATTCATTTGATTAAATGTTTGATTATTTTTTCATCATATCGATCTATCGATATGATGAAAATACAATAGATCGCACTATCGATATCGATCTATTCTATACTTGCGTGACTTTTCATTAAATATAATCGAGAATAATAAAACAATCGAATCAGTCAATACGAGAGAAAACAAGTAAACATTCAATTAAATTGATTGATTGTTTTATCACTTTTATCAAGTCAATCGATTTTGTTCTATCGTATATATAATTTCATCGAGTTGTTATTTCAATTTTATTCGATTCACTCTTTTGTCAAATCTCCGAGATTTGTGCTCACAGAATTTTTTTTGTAAGTGCTCAAGATTGTTCTTCCTTTTTTCGAACGTCATTCCAAAATGAAATGGCGTTTGAAAGATAAACGAGACAGTCTACGGCATGAAATAGAGTCATTCCGCGAACTCGGATAAACAAATTTCCCGTGCAAGCAAGTTGATTATTCATCGATCGTTTTTTTACCTGGTGTGTGTGCGTATTTTCGCAGTGGTAGTTTTTCC
>OX632359.1:5942333-5982507 GCA_951751655.1 Ophion costatus
CAGGGACAGAGAGTGATGGGACGAAGAACCTGGTAGGAAGGGTTGAAGATGGGATACCGGTAAAGTGCAACTCGCAGGGGGCGCGCAGAGAAAAATAAATTTCCCTCGTAAATTCGTTCCCCGCGTCGTCCTAAATTCTCTAGCTCCGTGCTCGTACTTCGCCCTTGCCATTAAGGGGTCAGCATATGCTTGACATTTTTTTAACTCATTTTTTATTTCATACGTTTACAGCTTAGGGTCTTAGCTTCAATTAGCAATAAATATTGTGTGAAAATTCGAAAAATGGAACGAGTCCTGACGGTTTTTGTAAAGGGAACTGAGCCTAGGTCTACTGCGCTACGTCAAAGATTGATTGGTTTGATCGATTACTTTAGTCTTTTTGTTATAATGATTGATTTGATACAAAATTTGATTATTCTTTATTATATCGATTCATTCGTTTGAATGTTTCATTATTTTTTTCTCGCCTATTAAATGGATTGTCTCGTTATTTTTTTTGTTAATTGTCATGAAGAATAATAAACAATCGAATCAGTCAATAGGATGAAAAATAATTAAACATTCAATAAAGATCGTTTTATCGCTTTTATTAAATTGATCGGTTTTGTTCTATCGTATATTTAATTGCATCGATTGTTATGTCAATTCTATCCGATTCTCTCACTTGTCTTTTTTTCGTAATTCCTCAAGATCTTTTTTTCGCAGGGACGCGTGGAGAAAAATAAATTTCTCTCGTAGGCTCCTACCCCGTCGTCCTAAATTTTCCATCTCCTTGCTCGCACTTCGCCCTTGCCATTAAGGCGTTAGCATAGGCTTAAAAATTCAAAATTTGCAGTTTTTTTAATTCCATAGTTTTACAGCCTAGGGTCTTACCTTCTACTAGCAACAAATATGTTACAAAAAATCCAAAAACTAAAGGTGCCATGACGATTTTTTTGAAGGGATGCGGCCTTAGGCCGACTGCCCTACAAGAAAGTGGACCTAGAGCAAAATCAATTCGTCCCATCAGCTTCAAATTCAGACGAAGCACAGTTCATACAATTTTCCATTCTACACCCCAATGATTTATTCATATCTCCACTCCTTCGTTAATAACGAATCATCAAATAAGTTTTTTTCGTTGTCAAAAATCGTTCTTCTACAGCTGTCCACTTTCGCAATTTTCAAAATTTCCAAAAACCATCCGCTCCCACGTAAGTTTTACAACCATACTAAAAGTACATTTCCTCTCGCACTATCGTTCGGATCGCCAATCGACAGCGCTCTCGCATCAAAGTCCAATTCCAAATACAAATTCCAATCACTTGCGGTCCGTGCCCGGAGAAAAAAAAGCGTGTACATTACCCCAGATTTCAATGTCGTCTCGCCAGTTCCATGTGCTAATTACTTTGGCTTTCGATTCTTACCTGAAACACGAGAGAACAAAAAAACCAAGTTAGACAAATATTCTCGTTATTGCGCCTCGTCGTAAATATTCGTGGAGCAATAAATGCGTAATAAAATTGCGCACGTTGAATCGTATTTTGTGATTAGTTACAAACGTGAAATTGCCATCGTGCCCCGCGGCATAAAGGGTCGCGGAATTATCGGCGATCCATCGATGCGCGATGTAATATTTCAATTCACTTCTTTTACCCTCGCCTATTCATGATGTGTCCCTATTCATAGTACGCATGCACACCCACGCACACACACACACACTATATATATATATATATATATATATATATATATATATATATATATATATACAAATATACATGTGTGTGTGTGTCTATGTAAAAAACACGTAGTTGAAATGGAGCTTCACGCGTTATAGAAAAGGAAAGAGAGAGAGAGAGAGAGAGAGAGACAGATACGTCATCGACGTCGGTTCCAATGTTCGAAAAGTATCGAGATTTGAGTGAATGCGAGGGACGAAGTAGCTTCCTTCTCTTTTTTCGGCTCAAAAGGTAGCAATGCAGCAGCGGCAGCGTGAGGGTATCGATAAATTTTTTTCTCTGTACCAATCTCGCCTCTCTCTCTCTCTCTCTCTCTCTCTCCTACTAAAGGTTCCTCCCTTTCTCGTGCAAGCTGCATTTTTCTGTAGGAAAAAAAAATCCGGATGTTCATTTTCCAGGAGGCTTTGATGCTGCCCGGGACAGCGGAATGACCAGGGCGTTCGGTGGGGGTACAGCGCAGACACGCGAATCGTTCTACATCGAACATATGTAGTTTATATACTTGTATGTATATTTGGGAGTGAGTTTCGTGCGAGTAGATCCAGAAGAGATGCTTTGATCTTCGACACGGTGGACGCTTTGTACGTGAAAATGCAGTCCACTGTGCTACTCGACATAGTACATATATATATGTATATATATATATATATATATATATATATATTAGACTGATTAAAAAAAAAAATGTTTCCTTCTGGATTCTTATGCTACTGTTGGGCACTGATAAAAGAAAAATTCCCTAAAAAAATGGGCGCGGTCACTTAATTTTTAGAGGTGGCTATTTCGACTTTTTGTTATGTTTTTTCATGATTTCACTCAATAAATATGATCATGGTATTAGATTATACCGGAAATAGAATAAATAAAGGAAATAGTATGTTTCACAGCTGTTTTGCGACGAAGAAAAGTATATCGCACACACATTGAATCCCTAGAAAACAAAATCGAAAATATTATTATGAATCGGCAAATAAATTGAGCCCGAACAATATTTCAAACGCTGTTTAATAAAAACATAATAACTTATTATTATGACGACTTGTTTTATCATCGATAATTTAACAACAACTGATAATAATAATGAACTAAATAATGAATGTATATGTAGTAGTACAGAATCTTTTATTTAATGTACACCCTTGCGGGCGTTTTGCATTTGCTCCTATCTTGCTTTCCTTCTTTCTTTACAATGCTTCTTACTATTAATCATCAAACCTCAATCCTATCATCGTAGCGCTTCTTGCGTTCATACAAATTCCTTCCCCGCTTTCGTGCATTCTTTCGCTTTCCTTAACTCGGCTCCCCTGATCCCTTTTTCCTCGTTATATTCTCAAAATGTCCCGCAACCTCACACATCTCTTCTACTAAATCCTTTCCCTCTAGTGCCTTTCTCCACCCTCTAATGAACTGAAATAATAAAAATATTATATAAGTGTAGGATTAAAAAAATGTACATGCATGATTTGTGAATAAAGGCTTATAATTTAATGTTTCGTAAAAAGTGCGAAATGTTAATGCGTATAAATAAATCTACATGAATAACGAGAGTAGTATAGACGCCATTATTGATCTACCTCGATTTGAATTGTGAATATTGCCATCTTTTCAAATTGTTAGAGTTTATTTTTGTTACGAAATAGCTGCTGGATGTGATTTTTATCCGTAATCCGAAGCCATGAAAAGGCTTAATGCAATACGTTCATTAAAAAAAAAATCAAATACAAAAAAGTCGAGATAGCCACCTCTAAAAATTGAGTGACCGCGCCCATTTTTTTAGAGAAATTTTCTTTCATTAGTGCCCAACAATGATGCACGAGAATCCAGAAGGAAAAAAAAGATATTTTTGTGAATCAGTCTAATGTATATATATATATTTGGCTGGTTAAAAAAAAATCGATTTTTTTTCTCCGCGGGAAATCGAAGTATGTTAAGATAAAGAAAGTTTTGCAAGCTTTGAGGGTTCTAAACCATTTTTTAGTTAGTGCTCAAACGGCCTCTTTATGTTTCTTTTTCATGATTATCGGAGTATTAATTTTTTTTATCTCGATGCAGAAAATGCTAGTGCGTGATCCAATGTAAGTCTTGATTTAATTTGTTCCGTACCAATCCACAATTTTTATTGAAATATTTTTTTTTACTATAAACGATTTGTATTTGCAGATTAAGGATCAATATATGTAATTTGGTTATGAAAATTATATCAACCACTTGATGAACAAGAACACGGTGTTTACATCACTGAACGTCTACAAGTATGCGTGTTTGTTTGGAGTAATATGTTGTTTTAGAGTAAGAAAATAAATAAAGAAAAAAATTGACGAAAAATCGAAAAAATAATTGAAAGTCGTTTGAGCACTCCCTAAAAAAATGTTTAGACCTCTCAAATTTTGTATAAATTACTTTTTCATGACGTAGTAACATCTTCCGTTGAGAAATGCAAAAAAAAATAATTTTTTTAACCATCCTAATATGTGTATATATATATATATATATATATATATATATATATATTAAGTGTAATAGTAGTTTAGTTTTGACGAACGTTTTTTTTCCCGATTTTTTTTTTTTCTCATTAGTTATTAACAATATCGCTGTGATTTTTCTTCAAAGAAGCGAAACGAAAATTCAAAAAATTGCTTTTTATTACTCACACACGATAACAAAAAAGAGCTCCGCCAAGTATTGGCCAATATTATATATTTTTTTTAAACTGTTTTTTTTTAAATTCCAAATCAACCGGGTGACGAAAATCAAGTAGACCTTTGAGCCCCTCACGTTCAAAGGTCCTTCACAAGAACGTTTATAACTTCTCTAATTATTACGACTACTTTATGAAATTCGGCATGCAACTTTGGTAATGTCCCTACAAATAAATGTCAAAACGATTTTACAATCATCTTACTTATTTCTTCAAAATTATTTTTTTCAAATAACCCTGATTTTCGGATCGTCACAGTGGCCAAACTCTTTAACTTCTGTATGTCATGGAAGCGCCGGTGAACCGCAGTACACGTAGAAAGAGACCTAGATATAAGCGACGTACACACGCGATTAAATAAAAAGTTCAAGTCCGTCTTCGCGGATCTATATATATATATATATATATATATATATCAACATTAGACTCTGTTGAATTAAAATTAATGTCGTGCAACGCGCCGGGACCCGGTCACACACAAGGTCTAATTGAATTTAAAAGCGATATAACATAACGAGGCACAAAGTTAGCATACGATAAATTCGCGTATAACGGTACACTGTATCGTCTGTCGTTCGCTCCCCTTTACATTTATATACAGACGCTTCTTCATCGTCTCGGGTCTTTCTCATTCTCATTACGTTTTATTTGTTCTCGACTCTTTCGGCTTCTACGCCCTATGCCATAGCTCGGCGCCTCGTGATACGATGACTTTGAATTGCCGACAACGACGATGACGATGACGTATTCTACTGTCAATCGTTGGTGCTTGCGCGCGTACGAAAATATGATATCGTCGTGAACGTAAATTTTATTGAAGCGTTCGCGTCATTCGATCCGCCTGATGATATATGGCCGCGTGAGGCGCGCACCAATTGACGAAGGAAGCGATGAATTGATTGAATTGATTGAGAGTAGTTTGTACGGAGGCCCGCGCGGCTCGCTGTCTGTCAACTTTCTCTCTCTCTCTCTCCCTCTCTCTCTCTCTCTCTCTCTCTCTCTCTCTCTCACTCTCACCCTCTCTCTCTCTCTCTCTCTTTCTCTAATGAGATGGAGGGAAAATAGATGAGTGAAGATATTATAATAGAGCCAAATGAGAAAGAGACAACTGACAGTGATATTGTCAAGAGGGATACGAGATGGAAAGCAACAGGAGAGAGAAAGAGAGAGAGAGAGAGGTATCGTTTCTCAGTATCGCGTACCGCCTCAATTAAAATAATCGAGACCCATTGCCTGATCAGCATTCGAGAGGAAGGGAGAAACTGGACGCGAATGGGGGCAGGAAAGAAGGGGAGAGGGAGAGGGAGAGAGAGAGAGAGAGAGAGAGAGAGAAAGAGAGAGAGAGAGAGAATTAGACGAGGGAGGGCGAGGGGCGACTGCAATGGTAAGAGGATGAGGTGGCAGCGATGCAATGGAAACCAAGCCGAGGGTCAAAGGGCACTTGACGAGCTCTCGGTGCACTCTGAGCCTTGCGAGCCACCGGAGAGAGGAGGAGAGAAGGTGAGAAAGAGTTCACCGACTAAAAACGTTGGATGCTGATTGCGAGCACACGCACACACTAACACACAAACACACACACTTAAACGTCTGACCAGCAGAGGGAGACGAGTCTACTGATACACTCGACGCCCGGAAACCGCTATTACGCTGTTTTAATGCGCAAGACCTCAAGTATTTAAGCTTCAAGGGGCTCTAGGAAGTAGGCTGTATGTGTGTGTGTGTATATGTAGGGACCATCCCGTATAGAAAGGATATTTTATTATCGTTTTTACTCCATCTCTTCTCTTCTTTTTCCACCTTTCTATCGAACACGATTGCTGCAATGTACTGCTGTATATATGTGTGTATATATATATATATATGAGCACACACGCACATACACATGTATATATATCAATTTTTTCCATATAAATGTGTATATATACATATACAGGGTGTTAGGAAGGACGATGCAAAGGCTTAAGGGGGTGATAGGTTACCTCGTCAGGAACATATCTAACCTAGGTTACCTTAGTCCAAAGTCTAAGGATTTCAGGTTATCTTGGTAAGTATGATTTTTGGAAAATTTCCCAAAATTAGGCACTAACTCGTTTACCTCTTATGCTAATGCTATTTTCTCAAAAGTAGCATTAACATAAGAGGTATTTTGGTTTTGTGACAAGTTTTTAATTATTCAACACGTCCCATTAAGTTAGTTGTGTGGATACAGATGATTGCATTGGTGTTTGTCGATTGAATACACATTAGGCTAAGACGCAAATAAGTTTTTAGCTACCAATTATTGGCTGTTTTAATATTACGAACGAGTTAGTACCTAATTTTGGGAAATTTTTCAAACATCATGCTTACCATGATAACGCAAAATCCTTAGACTGGACAAAAGTAACCTTGGTTAGGTATGTTCCTGACGAGGTTACCTATCATCCCCATAACGGTTCGCATCGACCTTCCTAACACCCTGTGTACTGGAGGGAAAAAATATAAGCCGCTATATCCATGTAACGTTGGCTATCAGCGCATGTGGTTATTTTTTACGGTAGGTCCTAGAGTATTATTGAAACGGCCTTTCCCCATATGCGTATATATAGTGATAAAATTGCATGTTTCGGTATCCTGTGTATCGAAGGAAGCGAATAATCCGATAAAAAACGTGCTCTGCATACACATGTGAACGGTTAGTAGTGAAGCTTGCATCGTGGAGATGCAACGAAAATTCTTATTTGTATTATTGTTTTTTTTTTTATTTACATCATTCTACAACGTTTTTTTGCAGATTTGAATTAAAGATTTCTTAATAAGCAATTTGAAAAATTCCTGATGGATTTTCGTAGCTTAGATATGCCGAAAGAAATTGGAGTAATTAAAAAAGAAGCTATAGAATATAGAAGTGTTAATCTCTGTATGAACGGTGTGGACGCAGTTTCGAATAATTTCATGATGAAGTTTGTTTGGGTTGTTGAATTACATATAGTACAATACAAAGAAATTCATTTTTCGATTTGAAAATTGGAATTCAATCTTTATACAATTTTAATCGTATTTTTAATTTGTCAGTGTTTCTATTTTTCAAAGTTTTTGTACTGTTTAATTTTTTTAAATTAATCCAATTTCTTTGGCATGCACCGAAAATTATTATTTTTCTATTTATTTCCGCAATTTCGTTAAGCAGATTTGGGCTGAATAAATCGCGCACACATTTTCCAGGGTCCTTTCAGCAAACCGACAATCCCAATATGCCAATCATCATTTCGGCCAATAACGAAAATAAAAAAATGAAAAAGAATTTTCATTGCGTTCCGACGATGGAAATTTCGACTCTATTTAATGTGATCCTCTGACACGTGCGTGTCGTAACCAGTAACGTGGCAATCGATGTAATTGCCGATCAATGACGTTCAACGCGGGGCGAAGGGGAGATGAGGGGAGATTCGAGAAGAACGTAATACAAAAAGCAACAAAAAAAAATAATAAAAAAAAGATCGCAAATTACTCACGGATCTCGGGCTGTTGCTCCGCGCACGACTGTGCAAAGCCGCGTGTATGCACGAGACGACAATCTATATACGGCACGAAGGGTCAAACCATTTTTGAATAATTGAATATGTATCCGCGCGCGTGCGCCAGCGACCGAGTCTCGGGCGTACCACTCTCGTGTACAATTACACATGCCGAAAATGAGCAACGATCCGGAATGGATACGTTCACGAGCTTATATATACATACAGGGTGGACCATCTAACGTCACCACCCCAAATATCTCCGTCGCCTTCAGAGTGACGAAAAAAAATGTCAAGAGGTAATTTGATCGATTTCGGAGGGCTGATACAGCGGTGAAAATTCATTTTTGTCAAGGTCATGGTTTTTGCGTTCCCTAGGTCATCGACGGTTTTTCAAATGGAAACATTTTTTTTATCAAGGCCTTAGGCCACAGTAAGGGAGATAAAATCATGTGCGAATTCAACAATTTTTTTGTCGTATGACAAAGTGATTCACTCATAAAATTAATTACGCATCTATTTAGTATGAATATGACGTTGTTAGAAAGTATTTGTTTTTTTCGATGTACAAAATGTTCGACTAATATTTTCTTTTGTTATCTTTTTTTAGGTGCTTCTGGCTTGGCTCGTTTTTTCCATGACATACTTAAAGAGGGTATGAAAACCTGAAGTTTGCCTTTTTTCGAAAGTTTATTTTTTCGCCCCAACATTGCATTTTTAGCTAAAAAAAAACATGTTTTAGAAAAATAGGCGTACTTTAATAACTATGGGGTTTCAGAGAAAATGATATGAGGGGAAAAAGTTCCATGGGTCCACACTGGAGTCGCCAGAATTTTTTTAGATTTTTTTTTGAAAAACATCGTTTTTACAGGTTTTGGTCGGGACTCTGAATGGAGGTGTTCTATTTGAGAATTATGGGGTCTAGGACAATCTATCAAGAAAGAAAATGTGTTTACTTTTTCGTTTTTCATTAACTAAAAATATTTCCAAATTAAAAAATATATATTTTAACCATTTTTTCAGAATGTTTTCAATATTATTTTAACAATTTTTCTCGACTAGAACTCGGCGCATCATCCTCGGTTGAGTTGTTGTGTCTCAAGATCTATCCGCTTTGGGACCAAATATTTAAAAAATGATTCTTTAAACTTTTGAACTTATTTTTTCTTTAAAGTAGAAAAAACAAGTTCAAACGCTTAAACTTTCTTTTCCCTATGCAACCTTTTGCCCTCTTGACATTTTCTCTGACACCCCATAATATGGGACTACGCCTATTTTTCTAAAAAATGTCTTTTTTAGCTAAAAATGCAATACTGGGGCGAAAAAAATCTTACGAATCTTTCTTAAACAGATAAATGTAGGTTCTGGTACCCTCTTTAAGTTTGTCATAGAAAAAACGAGCGAAGTTCGTCAGAAGTTATTCGGGCAGTTTTAGACGAGCAAAAAAAAAGGTGAAAAACAGCCATTTTCGAAACGGCGTAACCGGACTCAAAAAAATTGTAAACATTTTTCTAAAAAAAGCCAAATGAAGGTAAATGTGTCCCCTTTGAAACGCCACTATCTAACTTTTAGAGCGGAAAGAAATTTCGAATATTGTACTCAAACTTTTGGCCGGTAGTGTATATATACATATATATATATATATATATATATATATATATATATCTGGGAGAGAGAGTGAGATAGAGATAGGCAAGACAGATTGATTGATTGGTTTATTATACCCTGGTTTTAGCACTATTGAGCAAGATACGTAAACACAGAATACAAATTTCAGTGCTCTCTGTTTGCGACAAAGAAAAAATATAAAACTAGATAAAAGGGATAGGATGATAACGAATGGAAAATATTTATACAATATTTTCGAAGATTTGTGTACAATCTTACTAAATCAATCCTTAAAAATCACACTAAATCATTAGGGAGCGAGAAAAAGAGGTAGAGAACAGCAGAAATATATTAATTGATTGTTGGTTTTATTATGTCCTAGTTCTATCATTTTCAATCTAAGTACATAAAGGAAAACACATTTTAGTGGTCTGTCGTTAACAAGAAAAAAAATTACGAAAATAATAGTAAGGAATAGAATGATCACGAATGAAAAATATATATACAATATTTTTGGAGATTTGTGAACAATGTTACTAAGTCAATCCTTAAAAATCATACTAAAGCATTAGGGACAGAGACAAAAAAAAGAGAGATAGAGTGAGGCAGATATATATTGATTGATTGTTGGGTTCATTGTGTCATTTTTGAGCTAAGTAGGTAAAGAAGTCCAAATTTAAGTGCTTTCTGTCGGTAACAAAAAAATACGAAAATAATAATAAAAGGGATAGAACGATAACGAATGAAAAATATTTATACAACATTTTTAGAGATTCGTGTACAGTCTTACTAAATCAATGCTAAAACATCATACTAAACATAAGAATATATATATATATATATATATATATATATATATATATATATATATATATATTCTTATGTTTATATATATATTCTTTATGTTATATATATATTTTTGTTTATGTTATATGTTATTCAGTTATTATTTAGTTATATTATTAGTATTTAGTTATAGTTTGTTATATATATATACTTTATGTTATATATATATATATATATATATATATATATATATAAGGGTGTCTCAAAATAACCTCTCACTTTCGACTGCGCAACATTTTTTTTTGTGGTGAACATATAATACTAATCTCTGACAACTGGCATCAGGAAATATCGCCAGAAGTCCAATGGCGCCATAGTTGGCGCCACTGGACTTCTTTCTTTAGGTTTTTCCGAAAGGGCAAGTGAATAACAATGATCCACAGACCATTCCGGAGCCCAAGAAAATTGTTGAGACACCCTTTATGTGAATATACGTATGCATAAATTATTCCTATCGTTTTCGTGTGACATGTGCGTACAGAGCCTTTGCGGAGTATCGGTATCGGTGGCACACACGGTACGTAGGAAACCGGGCAGAAGGAGATTGCGCCGTGATCAAACGGCGACAGCCGTGTCGTAAGCCTGTCTTGAGGAATCCAGATAGGATCTTGAAGTGGCGCCGTTTTAACACCATCGAGAGGGAGAGGGGGGGGGGGGGGAGAAAGAGAAAGAGAAAAAGAGAGAAAGAGAAAGAGAGAGAGAGAGAGAGAGAGAGAGAGCTTTAACTGGTCGCTGAACTGCAGTTTGCACTCGCCATCAGTGGTACTGCACCTCTACCAATGTATCCAAAGTGTGTCCGTACACATGCGGAAGTACACAGGTATACCCGATACGTGAGGCTTGACGGAGACGATCGACTTTTAAAGATCGCAACGAGAGATCGTTCGCCTTGTCGTCCGCGCGTACGAGCCTCACTTTAGGACTGCATGTATGTGTAGGTGTGCGCCCGTATAATAAAACGCATTTATGTCCAGGGATCGAACTTAATTGATATATAACGTGAACGCAATTAGATCACGAATGAATTAAAAGACGATAAATCTGTAGTAGGATCGAGGCACTTTCTCTCTCTCTCTCTCTCTCTCTCTCTCTCTCTCTCTCTCTCTCTCTCTCTCTCTCTCTCTCTCCCTCTCCCTCTCCCAGGATCTTTCAGGGGCTCCTGTCATCTCCAACTTTCGATATTTCCATCTCAGGCAAAAATAAATTCGCATTGGAGGCCGGTTCTTAACCTGGTAGGGGGTGGCAAGAAGGGCGCAAGATGGATGAGGCTCTTGAACGGCGATGTCACGAAAAACAGAGCTAAAGGTCAACAACTCAGCTGGTTTATAGTATTTTTCGTTTTAATACGCATATGCGCCGAAATAAATGTGGGTGTGTGTCTTTGTGTGCGAATCTATGTGAGTCGATCGCGAGTGCAAAACCGAGCGCCAATTACCACTCTCTCGTTGCACTCAGGCGCGTCGACAGTCGGAAGTGCATTATCGCACTTTACGGCTCGGTCTCGTAAGTGCAGCCTCGCGTATCGACCCGTATATAGACACACACGCACACATAGATATACATGGATGTATGCAAGTATATATATATATATATATATATATATATATATATATATATATATATATATATATATATATATACAATAATGAAATAGCTATAGGCATGCGTATACGTACTGTATGGGATACGAATATTTATACGGTTCTCCCCCTCTTCTCACTACTGATATTTTCCAGCAGTCAGCAGCCAACTCCTCCGTTTTCACTCACTCTCTAACGCTCTCTTTCTCTTTCTCTCTCTCTTTCTCTCTCTCTAAACCTTCCCCCACCCCGCCGCTCTATCTCACTCGCTCGCAAGTGATACAGGATCTAAAATTCACACAGTGATGAATTTTGCACCGCTGGAGTGCATCGAAAATTCTTTTTTTTTCTCCCCTTTTCTCCACTTTCATTGTTATCCAAACCTATTCAAAATCGATTTGGCTGATACATCTCCAATGAGTCACCAAAAAAAAAAAAAAAAAAAAAACGTTCGAGCAATCTGTATTTTTCATCCGCAGAACAAAATTGGCTTTCGGAGAAAAATAATTATCGCAGCGTCAAACGATGCAAACGTCAATGTCATAAATTCATGCGCATTCTGGAAGCCCGGCCAGAAATATATCGAGCAAGAAGTTCCGTGATCCTTCACCTTTTATCGCCCGCTCGTCACTTCCACCCACCCTTCGTTCTCCCATATTTGCCCTAGCTACTTTCCTTCGCAGCCTCTCAATACCTGGCGACGTATTTACTTCAGGGGTTGAATATTCAAGTGGCGTTTTGTATTATTGGCTTAAGGCCTTAGGCCACAGTAACGGCTATAAAATCATGTGCGAATTTAACCATTTTTTTCGGATGAAAGAGTGATTGATCATAAAATTAATTACACATCTATTTAGTACGAATACCAAGCTGTTATAAAATATATATATATTTTTTTTTCGATGTACAAAATAGCCGAGTACTCGAAACTTCTCGAAACAGCTTTTTTCCAATTGGCGTGACAAATAACTTCACCAATTTTCACTCGATTTACGTCGAATTTAAAAGTTATGTTGCTAATTGCATTTCGCAGAGAAGTACGTGCGGAATTTCTGATTAATCGAAAACTTTTCGTTTTATGAGAAGTTTATGAGCAGTTATAACGAAATTTTTCACTAAAAATTCATTTCTTAAGTTCAAATACCTACAACTTTTGAATAGAACAATATTTTTTCAATTCCGTACGTACGTCTCTAGGTATTCTAACGTAGATTGACGAGAATTTTTGTTTTTTTTTCTAGGTAAAAAATTGTGGATACTAAATTTCACGCCGCAGAGCGCCTAAAAAAAGATACAGAAAAAAAGATAGAGATAAAGATAAAGATAAAGATAAAGAAAAAAAAAAAATTTCCAACATCTTGATATTCATACTAAATGAATGTGTAATTTTCTTTATGAGTGAATCACTTTTTCATACGAAAAAAAAAATGGTTCAATCCGCACATGATTTTATACCCGTTACTGTGGCCTAAGGCCTTAATATACGTATACGCTGACTAGAATGCATATATATACACGCACAGAGAACGGAGCACGCGAGATCGATTCGTCTTTCCTGATCTCCCTCTCCCGCTCTCTCTCTCTCTCTCTCTCTCTCTCTCTCTCTCTCTCACTCTCTTTCTTTCTCTCTGCCTCGTCATAGCCCACTACACGGTTGTTTGACCATACTGCGATATACTATTGTATTACGTCAACTCAATCTTAATCCCCGTAACGTAGTAGGTAAGAGTATATATATATATATATACATATATATATATATATATATATATATATATATATATATATATATATATATATATATATATATACACATATAATTTTAGAGTACGGTAAAAGGTTTAAAGCTTTGATGGAAGTGACTGTCATTCGCGCGCACGCGGCTTTTTCGCAAATGATAAATCACGCCTGTCCCACCACATATAGCAACTCTTTCTCTCTCTCTCTCTCTCTCTCTCTCTCTCTCTCTCTCTCTCTCTCTCTCTCTCTCTCTCTCTCTCTCTCTCTCTCCCTCTCTACATATATACACGCACACACACACACATATATATATGTAAATATTCACGCCGATTATCCCTCCGAGTCTCGTGAGAATCTCGATACCAATTTTCCACGGATATTAGCCTCGCAGAAAATCCGGATCACCCGGTCACCCACCACCCGAGTGTCCCACGAACCGTAAAGTTCGGGGTCGTATTTTAGCCCGAGTGAAATATATAATTCCCAAGCTCTCGTCGGTTGGGTTCTTCATGTAACATTTGCCATGGCGAATACGTCCTCATGCTGCTGTTGACCAATTGATAAGTGGGGCAACGAAGTTTGTGCAAAATGAATTGTTTCGGTGCGCGTCAACAGGAGATACGACAAATGACAAAAAGATAAGCTTCCGTGCGACCGTCAGGCCGCGATATTCCTGAGAGTGGAAAAGTAGTATATTGTCAATTCAACAACGACAATTCGACGGATGAACAATGTTGGCGCAATGGACGTGGAAAATTTTCTTGCGGGGTATGCACTTGCGTGGACATATATATTTATATCAGTATATGAACATATGAATAAATATATATAAATGCAAGCGTCAATAATTTACTTGTACTTGATGAAAAAGCGTGTGCTTATACGGAATCAGAAGATTTTCCCATAGAACGACGTGGCAGGTCGAAAATCGTTGGCTCTTATATATATATATTATATTTATTATTATTTATTATTTATTATTTATTATTATTTTATTTTTAATTTTATTTATTATTATTTATTATTTATTATATATATTTATTATTATATTATATATTATATATATATATATATATATATATATGCACAGAATAAGTGCAGTCCTCCACGCGCGCGCACACACACGAGCATCCCCAAACAAAAACACACATATGCACACAGTTGACAATGTGACAAATCCGAAAGACCAACGGGCCATGATGGTGTGGTGCCATTACCATTTCTATGAGCGGGTAAGTCGTGTCGAGGGGTGTACGACGAACGAGAGCTGCAACAGTCTATATATACGGGGTGTCCTATTATGAACGGATAAACCTGCCACTGTCGATAGGTCAGATCGTGTCCTACTATAAGCTGGAATTTCAGTTTAGTAAAAGTCCCCACGATCTTCATAATAAAAATCATCTGATTTTGGTTTTTCTCGTGCCATATATTTGCCCCGGTTTTTTTTCAAAAAGACTCTCGTCCATTCGTTTTATCTAGAAAAGTCTTCTCTTTAACCCCTTCGTTGGCATCGACGCAATAGTGCGTCAAATAATTCCGCGCCCTGTGTGGCATTGACGCAATATTGCGTCAACCTTTATTTCCCTATTTAACTTGCTCTGATGGCGCCGCCATATTTGTTCGTCATTGTGAATTCCTGAATTTTGAGTTCAGATTCGTAATCGGCACCCTCAAAAACCTCGGATTACAAGTTTCCAGGACAAAAAAAATGTCCTGCCATTTTGGGCACTTTTTGTCGAATTTTCTCTGCCGACGAAGGGGTTGACCTTAAATGTTAAGGAAACTTTATGAAAAAAGATCGTACGCAGAATTTTCATGCAAACCAATTCGAACATCTGACTTCGATAGCCTGCGGTGTGGACAAAAATGTGATACGCATATCGTGCCGATTACTGCAAAAAGTGGTGCAGTTATTGTCGATTCGTATCATTTGTAGAAACGGCATGCGAAAAATCAAAAGCAGATGATGTTTTTCAAAAAATAACGCAAAGCCGAAAATCCCGAAAACCGTGGAACTTTTACTAAACTGAATTTCCAGCATGTAATAGGACATGTAATAGGGTGTGATCTATAGACAGTTGCGGTATTGTTCATTCATAACAGGACACCCTGTATATAGGCCGCTGGGAAAGTGCAACGAGGACAAGTATAGCTATGGTAGAGAGCCCCCCTCGTCGGATGTCGTGTGCCCTGCGCTGTGTACTCTCTCTCTCTCTCCCTCTCACTCTCTATTGCTCCGCGTTGTTTTGCTATCCTGGAGAAGGCCACCACTGGTCCCCGAGGATTCGTTAGCGCCCATAGTGTAGTTTTTAGCTTGGTCTCACCGGGCCAACTTTCTAAACCCTATGTGTGTGTGTGTGTCTGTATAGATATACATTCTTCAGTCGTAGATCGATGACTTACTACCGCTATTCTTACCCTCCTTGCACTGCACCGGAAAAGGGAATCTCGCACCCCAGCGTCCTAAAAGCCTTTCGGCGTTGCGGTTTTAAGGAGTAAAGAAGGCGGACGCGAAATGCCAAGGGGGGAAGTGGGGTTGAAATAAATATGTATATATATATATATATATATATATATAGATTTATGTATACATGTATATAAAGGAAAAAGAGCGCGAGAGGGCTTGGTACACCGGGTAAAATGTAAGGGTGAGAAAAAGTGGGAGAAGAAGAAGAACACGAAGAAGAGGATTTTTTTGGTCTAGTAAGTACGTTGCCTTCCTTCATTTTTCTGTTCGTTTTTCATTCTTTCTCGTCTATATATATATACGACGGCTTTTCCGGCACCCATCCGGAACTGTAGTGCAGTGTGTACAGTGGCGAAAGTGCTCCAGCTTGGCTTCCGCGGTCTTCCCGCCGATTTTCTTTTCAGAATTTTCCCTCTCGTTTCGACGCAATAATGTGAGAAATGTGACGAATAAATGGAAGGAAAAAGGGTATATATATATATTAGACTGATAAAAAAAAGAATTCCTTCTGGATTCTTGTGCTACTGTTGGGCACTAATAAAAGAAAATGTGGCTAGAAAATGGGCGTGGTCACTCAATTTTTAGAAGTGGCTATTTCGACTTTTTGTTATTTTTTTCATGATTTTACTCAATAAATATGATCATGGTATTAGATTATACCGGAAATAGAATAAATAAAGGAAATATGAGGTCTGTTCGTTTTAGCTACACTTTTCTACACTTCTTACACCTCCAGTGGACTTTCTATTACTGTATCTGGTCAAAGTGCAGAAAGTGTAGCTAGCGCGAACAAACCTAGTATGTTTCACAGCTGTTTTGCGACGAAGAAAAGTATATCGCACACACATTGAATCCCTAGAGAACAAATCGAAAATATTATTATGAATCGGTAAATAAATTGAGCCCAAACAATATTTCAAACGCTATTTAATAAAACATTATAACTTATTATTATGTCAACTTCTTTTATCATCGATAATTTAACAAAAACTTATAATAATAATGAACTAAATAATGAATGTATATTTAGCGTAGCGTATATTTAGCGTATTATCGTAGCGATTCTTGCGTTCATACAAATTCCTTCCCCACTTTCGTGCCTTCTTTCGCTTTCCGTATCTCGGCTCCACTGATCCCTTTTTCCTCGCTGTATTCTCAAAATGTCCCGCAACCTCACACATCTCTTCTACTAAATATATATAAAAATATTATATTAGTGGAGCATTTTGAAAACGTACATACATGATTTATGAATAAAAGCTGATAATTTAATTTTTCGTAAAAAGTGCGAAATGTTAAAGCGTATAAATAAATCTACATGAATAACGAGAGTAGTATAGACGCCATTATTGTTCTACCTGGATTGGCATTGTGAATGTTGCAATCTTTTCAAATTGTTAGACTTTATTTTTGTTACGAAATAGCTACTGGATGTGATTTTTATCCGTAATCCGAAGCCGTGACTTTGCTTAATTGCAATACGTTCATTAAAAAAACTTTAAATACAAAAAAGTCGAGATAGCCACCTCTGAAAATTGAGTTACCGCGCCCATTTTTTTAGAGAAATTTTCTTTCGTTAGTGCCCAACAATAGCACGAGTATCCAGAAAGAAAAAAACATTTTTGGAATCACTCTAATATACATATATATATATATATATATCAGCATATTAAGAAGCTTATGTTCGGATTCATGATGTACAAGTTTGCGGTATCTGGTCCGCGAGATGCCCTCTCAATTGCCTATATATAAATGCACTGGCTCGGCATTCGATTGCTCGGAGAATTCATACGAGAAGCCTTGCCGTAAATTAGAGTGGAATTTAGTGCCGGCTCGCGGAAATAATTGTTAAATATATCGCAGAAAGGAACACATAGCTGGTTACATGTGCATGACAGAGAGGGAGAGAGAGAGGGGGAGAGAGAGAGAGAGAGAGAGAGAGAGAGAGAGAGAGAGAGAGAGAGAGAGAGAGAGAGAGAGAGAGAGAGAGAGAGAGAGAGAGAGAGAGAGAGAGAGAGAGAGAGAGAGAGAGAGAGAGAGAGAGAGAGAGAGAGAGAGAGAGAGAGAGAGAGAGAGAGAGAGAGAGAGAGAGAGAGAGAGAGAGAGAGAGAGAGAGAGAGAGAGAGAGAGAGAGAGAGAGAGAGAGAGAGAGAGAGAGAGAGAGAGAGAGAGAGGTTACGAATGCTGGAACGAATCGAAGCGATACCAGGAGTTAACGATCCCGTCGGGCCCGAAGTGAGCCGTTAATCACGCCGGCAAGCGCACACGCGCGCTATTTCCTTCTAAGAGAGGGAATATCGGCCGGATTCCCCATCATCGTTTCACCGTACAAACCATTCGTTCAAAAATCATGGTGTTGAAATTTGCATCGTTGAAATGCAACGATCTCCTTTTCTCTTTTTCCCGTAATGCCCGGTTTCTTGGCACATTTAGCTTACGAAAATGACTGAAACGTTTGCGAGGATATTTGTATTAGGGCAGGCTGGCCTAAAACTGCAAAAAATATTGGATATTAATGAAAATAATAAAATTGAAAAAAGCAAAGGAGCGCTTTCGTTGCGTCGCATCTATGCAAATTTCAAAACCATTGAAAATCTGTTAAGAGAGCTGCTGTGTATTTAAAAATTCTTCAGATCAATTGTACTCGTCAATTTTTGCACCACTTGATTTTTCTTAGTTCGATCACATCTCTGAACAATAGTATATGTATTATACGTACACATGTGCATCGATTAATTTGTTTTAACCTGATTCCATCGACTCCAAAAGGCACCCTGAATTTTGTTACATTTTTCGAAGCAAAGCTTAGTCAAAAAAATTTGTTTCTTCCGTAGAAAAACGCCCCGATTTAAAAATCTGAATAAAATCCCAAAATTGGGTGATTACATGTAAAAATGTTCAAGCTATCACCCGCAGTGGAATTATGATTTTTTCGTTAGCAGTCAAAAAGTTCTGGTATTAGTTTCAATTGAAGTCGTACTCAGCCCAGAAAAAATCATACTTCCACTGCGGCTGATAGCTTGAAAATTTTTACATATAATCAGGCATTTTTGGGATTTTTTTCAGATTTTTTAATAGGGGCGTTTTTTTGGAATTTTTTTTTGCCTAAGGGTTGTTCCAAGGAACAAAGGCTGAGGGAAAAAGTCCACCGGATTCACGTGGAACACATCATATATATGGGAAGCATAAGTGCAGTGTAAAAGAGGAAAGCTATTACCCAAGATTTCGTCTCGTTCGGGTAAAACGTCGAGGGACGCCGAGAGATGAAAGTTTCCAAGGGGGATTCATCAATGTATGGGATGCCGGCGTGTATGCGAGTTCGCCACTGTGAAGCAAAGTTGGCAAGTTCGACGTTGTCGTCGACGAGACGACGAAGAAGACTACAACGGAGCGACATCGCATGCACACACACGCGCGCTCGCATGCAGCCTCAGCTATACTCGTACCTTATTCTCACCGCCGAAACTCCATCGCCGTCGAACTCTTGACTCGGGCAAGTTTTCAGTCTTTCGGAAACTTGCGGGCTTTAGTCTCAGCGGCCGAAAATGTTTCTCGACTTCGTCACATATATATATATATATAATTATGTGCTTATATGTGTATATATGTATATCTGAATATGTATATGTATGTATGTATGTATGTGTGTGTATATATATATATATATATATATATATATATATATATATAGACACACCTATGTGAGTATGCACATGCACAGGCATTTATATAGAAAAAGGTAAGTTTCAGAGGTAACAGCCAACATTCATCAAATTGACGTTTGCATCGTTGAAATGCAATGAAAATTAATTTTTTCGAATTCCTTAAATTTCTCTTGGTAGAGTCCGCCCCCAAAAGCGTCTCAACGATTTTTCGAGATGCTTGGTTAAATACCTACGATCCAAAGTGCAAAAACAAGATTATGCATAATAATCACAATGAGTTCGTACATAAGTTAATAAGTAACGTAAAAAAAAACGATAATGAGACTTACATAATAGAATAATGATATTACAAAATAATAATAATAAAAAGTACATGAACAAGATAACAATAAATAAAAGTTAATAAATAATAATTAATCCAATAATAAGTAAGTTAATGAACAATAACGAATAAGTTAATAAATAAAGAGTCAATACGTGATTTTATGAATAAAAGATTTTTTTCTCCATGACGCAAAGTACAAAAAGAAATGTCCATCCTGCCGTTCTAATTCCAAATTTCGATATTTTTTCCCCAGAATGCTCAACTCTTTTCTTCCACCAACTATTCGTCACAAAACACGCGATATTTTTTTTCGAACGTTAAAAAATCATTGAAAGATCATTCGAAACGTTCAAACAATCAAAAATTTCTGTCAGTCTCAAATTCTCCGGGCAAAACGTTTATAAGAAAACTCCAAATCTAGACGGACGGACCATCGCCGCGCTCTTGCGTTATCACCGAATCATTCGTGTTTACCCGAGGCACGCTCGTGAAAACAAAAGTTGACCAGAATTTGAAAAATTCACCAGGAATATTTATGCGTGTGTGCGAATGGAGGTGCGGTTACTCCGCACGACCGATCCAGATCGCGGTTAACAATGAGAGACAAGTATGTGGCGCGTTAAGGCGCCACCCGTCATATCTCTAATGATAATGGGTTCGCGAATACACGATTAGTTCGGGGCGAACAATGATACGATATCTACATATTTACGTGAACACACACATATGTGTATATATACGTACGTATGCGCGCGCGCGCGCGCGCGCGTGTGTGTGTGTGTGTGTGTGTGTGTGTGTGTGTGTGTGTGTGTGTGTGTGTGTGTGTGTGTGTGTGTGTGTGTGTGTGTGTGTGTGTGTGTGTGTGTGTGTGTGTGTGTGTGTGTGTGTGTGTGTGTGTGTGTGTGTGTGTGTGTGTGTGTGTGTGTGTGTGTGTGTGTGTGTGTGTGTGTGTGTGTGTGTGTGTGTGCAAATATGTACGAATTTGCACAATCACATTTGTATGTGAGCATAAGGAACTCGGAGAAGGCGGACAGGGTGGCAATGCATTATTTAGTGACGCCTCGGCACAATGCTGTAATCATTATAAATCACCACCCTCCGAACTATTTCCTCTCTCTTCGCTCACTCGCTCTCTCTCACTCTTACTCTCTGCCTGTCGTCCTTGTCTCTCTTCCGTCACATATAGCGAGCTGAATTTTCGTTTCCGGAAATCTCTGAAACTTCCTGTTGAATATCATCTCGCTCCAGATCCCATTCCCGCTCGACCCTCTGCCGCCATTTATCCCCCCCCCCCCCCCCGGGCGCCGCTGGCCCTATACGTTTCGACTTCTGCACGCGGCATCAGGCGCCTGACGTATATATTTATATATATATATGTATATATTAGGGTGATTGAGAAAAAAATAATATTTTTTTTTCGCGGTACTCAACGGAAAATGTTATTACGTTGTGAAAAAGTAGTTCATACAAAATTTGCGAGGTTTAAACATTTTTTGTAGGTATCGCTCGAGCGACTTTTAATTTTTTCGACTTTTCGTCAATTTTTTTTCTTCGTTTGTTTTCTTACTCCAAAACAACATATTACTCGAAAAAAAACACGCATAGTTGGTAGACGTTCAGTGATGTGAATAACGTGTTCTTTGTTCATCAAGGGTTTGATATAATTTTCACAACCGAATTACGTATATTGATTCTTAAGGATGTTGCGTGCAAAATTAAAAATGGTAATGAAATTTAAAAAATTTGACAGGCCATTATGTAAAACATTTCAATGGTGGTGTAAAAATTTCACGACGATTAGGAAACTGGCTACTGAGAATTTAGGATTCACAAATTACACGCAGCCTTATGGGAAACTGAAGTAACGTTGCAATTATTATTTTTTTTTGTTATAAAAAATGATGCCAAAAATAAAATAAAAATCACACTTGAGGAAAAACGTATAAGAATATAGCGGCAACGTTGCATAGACCGAAAGTAGCGGGAAATTTAAATACTCATTTTCGTTCACGGACGACGTCGTTTCTTGCACCATAAAGCCACTTTTGTTTTTGACATATTTGAAATTAAAAAACGATCATTCATATATATTTCTTCTATTTCTTGACAACAAATCGCAAAGTTTGCTATTTGCTAATAGAATTGCAGTTACTTCACTTTCCACAAGGCTGCGTGTAATTTGTGAATTCTAATTTCTCAGTAGCCAGCTTCCTAATCGTCGTGACATTCTTACACAACCTTTCAAACGTTTTACATAATGACCTAGCAAATTAAAAAAAATTTATTACCGTTTACAATTTTGAACACAACATTCTTAATCTGAAAATACAAATTGTTTATGGTAAAAAAAAAAATTTAAATAAACATCGTGTATTGTTCCAGAAAAAATTAAATCAAGCCTCACATTGGATCGCGCACTAACATTTTCGGCATCGAGATAAAAAAAATTAATACTCCGATAATCATGACAAAAAAAAACATAAAAAAGACGTTTGAGCACTGACTAAAAAATTGTTCAGAACCCTCAAATTTTGCAAAACTTTCTTTTTCTTAACATACTTCAATTTTCCGTTGAGAAAAAAACGATTTTTTTAACCACCCTAATATATATATAAGTATGGGTAGATGCATACATGTATATGAAAGCTGCGTACCCTAAGGTCTGCCTCCGCTGCCTCTCGACGAGAGCAACGCACGTATATGGTAGATGCAACGCAGATTTCACTAACGAGCATCGCGGTTCAATCTCGGCGGTATATACGAACAAAAAGCGATGCGCGCCGAAATAAAGGAACGAAAAAAAGGGAGAAGGGAGGGGGAAGAAATGAATATAGTCACGCACGTGAGAAAAAATTCAAATTGGGGGCGATTTTCGCGCACGATGTTACGAGGGAAGAACAAAAGGCGATGAAAGGGGAGAGGAAAGTCAACGTAGTTGAAGAACAATCAGACGAGAGAAATATATATGTATATATATATATATATAGCGAAAACGATGTGATGTTGACGTTTGCATCGTTCGGATACAACGAAATTGTTTTTTGAATTTTTTCTTTTTATTATAACGCAATATGGTTTTTTCGGCATGTTCATATTGCAGATCACTGAATGAGTGTTTTCAAAAATGATTTAACGATTGATCGTAG
Source organism: Ophion costatus (assembly GCA_951751655.1). Taxonomy (NCBI): domain Eukaryota; kingdom Metazoa; phylum Arthropoda; class Insecta; order Hymenoptera; family Ichneumonidae; genus Ophion; species Ophion costatus. The sequence continues at coordinate 5,965,630 of OX632359.1, forward strand.
GCAAGATTAGCCGACAGAACCAGAAGAAATTCATGAGTATTGATTTTCATTGCATTCCAACGATGCAAACTTCAAAATCATAAAATTATTGTCCGAGAAATTCCACGCAAAACCAAACTGTGTTTTTCGTGTGTCTTCCTTTTTCGCTCCGTTCAGAGCTTGTGCAATGGATATTCTAGAATGAAGTTGCGATGGTGTTTTTTTTCTCGCAATATATGTCTATATGAATTATATTATTGAGTTATATTATAACATTATATGTGAATTACATGATATATTATAACATTGTATATAAATGACATTATAGCATTATGTGAATATTTAATGTGTCTATAAATATATAAATAACCTGGATTCATTTATTCTTCAAATATCAAATTTGTTGTTCAAAAGGTCAAGATAAAAATGTCTCCTTTACAATCAATGGCTAAAATCCAATAAAAATTTCCGAACAAATAGAGATGCCAACAAAAAAGATTAATCCAACAATTGGTAAAAACAAACGTCAGCAATCGAGTACCACAAACGAAGTTGGAAAGCCCGCAGATTTTTCGAGCCCAAACAATGTGTCTCTTCGAGAAATCCTCGGGGCCTTCCATCACGTCGACCAACCACTATATCGATGGAAATTTGTTTTTTCAACTCCGAATCCAAAATATCCCAACTAAACTATCGAATCGCCACAAAAATACTTCGTAACAATCCAAAAATTGGCGTTAGCCGAGTTTATCGTTTCTTTTTTTTTTTTTTCATTCTCGTAAGTCGCAATGTAAAAAATTATCGTAGCAGCAAAACAAAACAAAAAACGTTACCGATCACGGAGGAAACGATGGGAATGGTTGTTGGATTGGTTTTACACGGAATGCCTTATACGAGAGATTTATGTGTGCGAGCCCGAGGCGGGGCTGGCCGGGAGTGGGGTGTTCTGTCTCCTATATAGGGGTCCCATTGTTCGTGCCCTGAGGCCCGTGCACGCGAGCTGAAAACTACGTCGCGGTAACGCGCGTTGCGCCTTTGGGGTCCCAATACGTACCGGTGCGCTTGTGTTCCTCCTAGCGAGGAGAGACAGTGATAGACAGAAAGGGAAAGGCAGGAAGGGAGACAGGAAACGTATCCCCAGATTTTCAACCCCGTCGTTAGTTCTGTACATTACTTAGAGCATGGCACTTTGTTCTTATGCTAACAGTTAAAAAAATTAATTGGTTTGCATATAAATATAAATATAAATACTAATACTAATAAATAAATATAAATACTCAACGGAAAATGTTACTACATTATGAAAAAGTAATTAATACAAAATTTCATAGATCTAAACATTTTTTTAGGTACTGTCAATTTTTTTTCTTCGTTTGTTTTCTTACACGAAAAACAACATATTACTCCAAAGAAACACGCATACTCGTTAGATGTTCAGTGATGTGAGCACCGTGTTCTTGTTCATCAAGTGGTTGATATAATTTTCACAACCGAATTACGTATATTGATTCTTAATCTGCAAATACAAATTGTTAATGGTAACAAAAAAATATTTAAATGAAAATTGTGTATTGTTACAGATAAAAATTGAATCAAGACTTACCTTGAATCGCGCACTAACATTTTCTGCATCGAGATATAAAAAAAAATAATACTCCGATAAACGTGGAAAAAATATGCAAAAGACGTTTGAGCAGTAACTAAAAAATCATTTAGAACCCTCTAGTTTTGCAGACTTCCTTTTTCTTAACATACTTCAATTTTTCATTGAGAAAAAAAAATCTACTTTTTTTTAAACACCCTAATATATATATGGACACGTTAATTTGGTATGATGTTAACCCTACGCTGACACACTGGGTCATTCTAACCCGGATGAACTTTAAATAAAATAATTGCTGCTCGAAAATTGAAAATTTTCTGCAATTTTTAACTTAATTTTCTATCTTTCGAAATTTCTAGAATGCCAACATATAAAGAAGTGTTAAAAGTGTATTCCTGATTTTAAAAAATAAAATCCGACCGAAGAATTTTTAATGGCACGGAATAAAGTACCATCCGTGTCAAATTGATCCGGAGCGTCAAAGTCACGACCAAATATAAGTATGTCAACGAGGGGTTGGAGTTTGCATCGTTGGAACGCAATGAAATTTGATTCTATTTAATAAATCAATTTTTTTGGTCGATGTAGGTTATGAAAATCGCTCAGCCGTTTGTCGTATTCTTGCTAAAAATGAAGTAGAAATTTATCGAAGTTTATTCGAATTTCATTCGCAATTTATTAGAAATTTACCACCTCAATTTGAAAAAAGGCATTGAATAATGATGAAAATAAAGAAATTAAAAATAATAAAAATATGTTGCATTCCAATGATGCATTCACGTCATTGCATCCCCTAAGGGCGCTACAGACGTTGCGTCTATTGCACGGAAACGCGCGCATGCATACACAGTTGGGAGTACAGCCGGGCCGCGGAAGTACAAAATTATCAGCTAGTAACGTCGTGCCCGCTTTTCAAAAGTCACGGATGTGTGTACGTAAGGGAGGAAGATCGAGGGGTGAAGAAGGGTGTGGAGCAGTGAAAAAAGGGGGCTCTTTCATTTTACCGTAGCCTGACGCTTGTTCGTACGCACACTCGCGTGTCAGATGGATCGTGAATGAAATATTGCCCTGGAACGTGAGAAGAGAGAGGGAGAGGGTGCAAGGCAAACTTTGCTAATTTTTTTCGTATTCGCTGCTCTTGGCATTGCAAAAAAGTGTTGTATGGTGGTTCTTGTTGAAAAATGAAACTCGTGAAACCGAGGCGAATTAGCGTTGTCGTGAAAAACTTGCAGAAACGTAAACTAGACGAGAAAGTAAAAAAACCGTCGATTTAGAAATTTCTGATCGTTAGGAATGTGCCGGAGTTTGTGGCGGCAAGAAAAAAAACAATAAAGAATGATAATGACCAATACTAAGTGTTGAATTTTGCATCGTTAGATCGTAACAAAAGTTCTTCGTTATATTTTAATTTTCCCCATTTTTATTGCTATGCAAAATTCTTTTTCACTTTTTCATATTATAAATCTTTGAATAATTGTCGTAAATAATAATCAGGGGACTTTTGATAGGCAAATTTCGCGGAGAGAAATTGAAACGTAAGTAGGTGATTATTTCCATTGCGTTCGAACGATGCAAACTTCAATCTCATTGAAATTAAATCAAGAAACAATACACAGAACGAGGAAAATTAATGATTAAACTAACATAATGAATGGAAACGGATAAAAGATAAAATAAAATAATAAATTACAAAATAAAACAGATTAAAAAATAAATTTTCAAAATCAATAACAAATAAAACCGATAAAAAATCAAATAAAATCATAAAAACAAATAAAACAGATTAAAAATAAAATTTTATAATAAATGACAACTAAAGCAGATAAAAAATTTAGGATTTTTTTTCCGTTACTTATTTTTTGTTTTATAGGCAAAATAATAACTAATTTTTGGCCCAAAAATCACTATTTATGTTCAAACGTCCGCCACTTTGTCATAAATCGATATTTTCAAAATCGGCTATGACAAGTACTAGATAATGGTGTATAGAATAACCACATAAAACCTCAAGGCAATCGGTTCATTGGTTTTCGAGAAATTTTGGGTACCGATTTTTTTACGACGCTCCAAGGATCATAAAATATCCTTGTATATTTTTCATATTTTTAAATAAAGAAAATTAAACATATTTTTTAATGTATATACTTTTAGATAATTAAAACCCCAATCTGAAATTTCAAATAGTTTTCCTTGAAAAAAATCACAAAAATGACCTTTTTTCCGGCTCCTAAGTGTATATGTGCCCTTAAATACAAACCGAGACGAATTAGCGCATTTCAAGAAATACAAGTTTTTTTTCTTGTCGTTTTTCCTACTCATTTTTTCTCTCTCCATATTTTCTAAACGTGCTCGGGGCGCGTTGAAAATGTTCGCGCGAGCCAACCGGGATCTTCTCTTCCTTCCTGTGTTTTTATAGGAGCCGAGGAAAACTAGGGTGTCGAATGACCCATCCCCGAGACGTCGTTTAGTTTCGCCCGCGGCGCGCGGCTCGTGCTCGCTCGCGCGTTAGCCGCACGTATTTTTCACGTAGATAAGCTTTGGGCTCCATTTCGGACCCTCCCCTCCCCTCTCTCTCTCTCTCTCTCTCTCTTTCTTTCTCTCTCTAGCTTTTCCTCGTCCAAATGCTTTATTTTATTTTCCCGCTCGTCGGATCGAGCTACATCGTGTGGGCACGGGTCGACGGAGGGTTAACGACGACGACGACGTCGACGACGTCGGTCCAACCTCGTGTCGTTTTTCCCTCTTATATACGCATTGCGCACTCCACACCCGGCGGCCGTTTCAAACGTCGCCCTTTTTTTCTTCTCTCGTCCCCCCTCCCTCTCTCTTTTTACGTTGCCTTCTCTCGCGAGCAAAAAGCGGCACGAACGAAAAGAAGACAATTTTTATGGCAAACCTCTGTCAAAGAGAGAGAGAGAGAGAGAGGGGGGGGGGGGGTGTCCGAATGATTTAGGATAGAGCATATGCAATGACAATCCAACAATCGGCCAACGTGTCGTGGTGATAAAAACGAAAATAACATCCGTTAGAGATCGTTTGACGAAAAAAAAAAACCAAAAAGATCCCACGAGTTCAATCATTACGCGGTATACATATAGAGGACGAGTCACTAAAAATGCTTAAAGCGTTATTCGATACAATTTATTATCTACTTTCGGAAATACCATGGCATTATTCGCTTTGAGCTAATTTCGGTTTGGTTAATTTGTTGTCCGTCGTATTTGAAGCTCGTTCCAAAAGCTCATGATTGGTAGTGCACAAAAGGCTACGAAAGAATAGGATTAATAAAATTGGAGTTGACCCTAAAATATCTAGGACTTGTTTCCTAAAGAAAAAAAAGAGTATCAATCTAGAAGAATAAGTTGACAAGGGCTTTAATACTAAAGGATGGCATTTTTTTCAATTGGGTTGACGATAAAAAAACAAAGGCCTTGTTGACCAAGGAAAAAAAATGTATTAATGTAAACAAAAAATAGGTCAGAGGCTTTAAAAGTGAAGAAATAGAAAGTATCAATATGTATGACGTATGAGTTGAAGCTTGCATAATTGAAATGCGACGATGTGTTTTTTTGGTTTCTCCAATTTCCCTTGGTAGATTTGACCTAGGAAAATCACGCGAACTTTATCCAGAAATCTCATTTAGCATGATATCGAACGTTGCATCGACGAGAAGCAACGAAAACAACTTTTCTCCCACTGCCAATTCTCTTTGGCAGCACAAAGCTAGGGTAAACGTATTTTTAAGATTCTCATTAGAGACCTGCAGCCTACATTTATTGGAATTAGTTGAAATAATAATAAAAATATCGAAAAAAGGATAATAAAAATGTCGTTGCATTCCAATGATGCAAACTTCAACAACGTTATTTAGCGATCGACAACCTAAATCCGCAAAATCTGATTTTGGATAATATTGAAAATAAGGAATTAAAAAGAATACTCGTTGCATTCCAACGATGCAAACCTGAACCCCATCGACATGGGTCTCGATGAATTCTTCGAATTTACTTTGTGACTTGTTTTTCTCTAAAATTTATATTCATAGGATTTGTTGAATATTTCATTTTTCGTGACTTCCTGGGTGTCCATATACAATATAAAAATGAATTTATCGAGATCCGACACCTACCACTTGTTGCGCACTATACAAGCTTGCTTGGCCATAGGAAACATCTCATTCGGAGGAAAACAAAATGAACAGCAGCACGCGCACACAAACGTAAAACTGTATTTGCTCGTTCGACCCACGAAATACCCGAAAGAAACTGCGTCCGTGCAAGCACGTGTCTGTGCAAGGACGTAAAGGAAGAGAGAAAGCGAGAGAAGAGGGAAAAAACCGGAAGTTGAAGCGAGGAGTTCGTGTGTAGGTATGGATTTACATGAAGAAAGCACGGTGGTTAGGAGCGCACCAGAGACCTCAACGACGACAACGACGACTTTCCGATACCATAATCACGTCACGGTACCGGCGGTTTTAAGCCCAAGAAGGTGACCCCGCACGATCTTGCTATTGCTAGAATACTCGTATATGGTTGAAGGAATGAAATATGGTGTTGAAATGTGCATATTTTACTCCAGTATAAAGACGAAAACACAGCACTTTACGTGTTCAATTAGAATTTTTGACTGAAGCTAGCTGGTTGCATACTGAAAGTAACCCCAATGAAATGTTGCCCCTCAACTCGCTCCAACCGTAAGAAGTAGGCATTGAAAACTTAAAAACCACCGTATCTCGATAAATAATCGTCCGATCGTAAAATGTTCTAAACAAAAGTTGTTTGGAATAATAAAATACATATAAAGTTATCTGACGTCCAAGCCCCTATCTTTGAAAGTAGCGGCAGAAAAACGCGAGAGAACCACTGACCCAAACAAGGAAGCGATATGTCTACTCCGCTCGCATACACATTATCCCGAATTTTGTGATCGTTTTTGTGCCGCCATTTTCAACGATGGGGGGTTGGAAGTTAGATAACTTTATACGTATTTTATTATTCCAAACAACTTATGTTTGAAACATTTTTTGATCGGGCAATTAATTATCGAGATACGGCGATTTTTATGTTTTCAATTCTTATTTCTTAGGGTTGGGGCGAGTTGAGGGGCAACATTTCATTGGGGTTACTTTCAGTATGCAATCATTTAGCTGAAAAATCCATTTGAAAATTTTTATTTCTACGCTAAAAGTGCTGGGTTTTCGTCTCTTTTACTGGACGAAAAACAACTGACAATTGTTCAGTCCTGCACTGATCAGGTGCAACACTTTGATTGGTGGGCCAACTACAAGAATGAAAGCTGCATATATGCGTGGTGGGTATGTGATGTAGACACAAAACTGATGGACACTCGATCTCTGTCTATATCTCATTCAGTATGTATTTCTCTCTCTCTCTCTCTATCTCTCTCTCTCTCTCTCTCTCTCTCTCTCTCTCTCTCTGTCTACTGCACTCACTCTCTGCGCATACAGGGAGTGAGTACACTCCACTGCAACATCCTGTAAACCGGGAGGGCGACCCGGCGGCGCACCAACGTCGATCGAGAATCAAGTTTCTTTATTAGATTCTCCCTCAGATTCCGCACTGTATCCCGAAGGATGTTTCCATCGAAATCCGATATAACGTTGCCTCGCTCCCTTTCCCTTCGACCCTCATACCGCGGCCGTACTCTTCGCCATGTCAGCCTGTCCGTATAGCGCGTATTCGTTGCTTTGGGCTGCCTCGAATTTCAGTGATTACACGTCTGTAGCCGGAGGTGAATGTACAAACTGCATATATCTGTATACATACCTATAGCCACATATGGGGACAAGTAATTTTAAGGACATTCGACTTCGAAAATCGTCCTCGAGGTAGCTTATTATCCCCATAGACAACATCCTGTCCTAGTTGATGTCTTCGAAATTCATCTCATTGGATAATCGTAAGCATACGGATTTATATGGAGCTCGTTTCAATCACTATCATATCATGCTATTGAGTTTAGATAGTAATACAGTTTAGATTAGTAATACAAAAATTAATAATAATTAAGTAAAGAAGGATTTTTGTTGCTATCCAATGATGCAAACTTCAACACTATCGCGTAACACGCACTCGAGTATTTACGGACGGCGAAAGTGCAGCAGCGTAGAGGGAGAGGAAGCCAAGAGTGCGGTAGAGTAGTAGTGCAGCATTGGGTGTGGATGCGATACAACAGAAAGAACTTCGGACTCTCTCATATCTGCAGTTAAATTTCCTTAATTGTTGTTCATTTTTGTTTTATATCCAATCGGTATTTCTTTGCTTTCTGTCTATTTTAGTTCATGTCGAATCCTTATTTCTTTAAGTTGTGGTTATTTTTTATTTTATATCAAGTTTTCATATAGAGTTCATAGGGTTGAGTAGATTTTGATCAAGAGTTTAAAAAATATGATTGAGACGATCGGTCACTAAAGTTGAGATGAAAAAAAAAACACTCATATTAGTTTAAATGGCTCTCAATTGCTTTAAAATAACTGCGAAGAGGAAAGTACATGTACAAAGGTGCTTTTTTCTCGAAAACTAAAAAAGATCGTAGACAATACATGACGGTAATTCGGATACGTATGAATACGAGGCGCCTTCATTTTCCAAATTAATAGACGAATAAGTAAATGAACTAATAAATAAGCATTGATAGATAGGTATCGATACGAAGCATCTATATTTTCCAAATAAATAATTAAATAAGTAATTAAGTAAATAAACTAATAAATAGGCATTGCTCGATAAGTACTGATACAAGGCCTCTATATTTTCCAAATAATTAAATGAATAAATAAATAAACAAAATACATAGGTATTGATTAGTATACATTGATATGAGGCATGTAGATTTTCCATTCGAACGTCACTTTTCTGCCCACACTGTACACATATACAAGGGGTACCCAATCGTTGCAGCAAGGAACGTGAGATTTTATGGACTGTACCCAATTATTAGATGGTTTCAACCCGACAACGTGAAAAAAAATCTATTTTCGAAGAAGCGTGGAAGTAAAATTGGTGTATAAATCACTGGTGGAGGAAAGCGGCTCGCGGCAGGGTGCAATTTGATATATTATCTATATATATATATATATATATATATATATATATAACGCACACATGCGTGTGTACTTTATCCCTCAAGTGTGAAGTACTTTTCCGTTAAAATTTCACGAGCTCTGTCTTGCGTGTTTCTCGCAGGATGGTGAGCTCGGGAGAGCGTAGAAGATGCCGCGCTCTCGCCCTCGTATATATCATACACCAGAGGAAAATGTACCAGGGTTACGTTTGCGCGTTATCTTATACGCGGGAGGTCGAGAGGGCGTCACCGATAGTCGAATTCTCGGATGCACATACAAGAACAAGAATATACTAAACGGGCTTGAATCCACCCACATCCGCACCCACGCTAAGCCTACACACACTCACCCTACACACACACCCACATCCACACTGACCCTACACACACACCCACAAGCACACTCACCCTACCTCCACCCACACCCACGCTCACCCTGCACACACACACACACACACACACACACACACACACACACACACACACACACACACACACACACACACACACACGCACACACGCACACACACACACGCACACACACACACACACACACACACACACACACACACACACACACACACACGCGCGCGCGCGCGCGCGCGCGCACACCCACACGCACCCTACACCCCCCGCCCCCCACACACACACATGTCAAACACACTTACAAACACACACGCACGTATACAATTTTCTTGCTGCTTTATGTGAGCAACGCGCACCCTTTCTCTATATACCTTGGATCGAAGAAGGGCGGGCGAGACGACGTAAAATATGGAGGTTCGAGTAAATCCAGAAACTCTCAAAGTTAGTGGTGATGATGCTGGTACACTCCGTATATCGTGCTACAGGGAGTCTTCCTTCTCCAGCACTCGACCTTCCTCTCCCTCCCTCACTCTCCCTCTCTCTCTCTCTCTCTCTCTCTCTCTCTTTTTTTTCTCTCTATCTCTCTCTTTCCCGCAGTCTCTAAAGTCGGTTCATGGGTTGTGAGAACCCGTGAGTTTCGTCGCCGACCAAAAGCTCACGGGAATGTATGGAACAGAGAGGAGGGGGGTTGAAACACTAAGAAAGAGAAAGCGGGAGAGAGGGGGCGTGGTTGGAAAATTACGTTGATTAAATTCATGAGGCTCTGGAGAGGCGCAAGGGCACAGCACTCGACGAGTTCCCGCTCCGGGATAAGGGAAGAGCAAATCGGCGAGACCATGCTGAGGCTCTTCACGTGGACGTGTACAACAAGTGCACGCACTATCGCATCAGACTCTCACGCAAGAGTACGCGCGAGGGTGAATGGTAAAGGGGTGAATAGTCGATAGAAGGGGGTTACGAAGGTTCAGCAAGGGTATATAAAATGCGCACCAAATATATCGAAATTAGCCAATATACACATAAATATATGAGAGATTGAAACTATAGCATCACCGTACACTCAAACTTGCATATAGATACAAACTAGGGTGGTACAAATTTGTGTTCTATTTGTTTCCTTTCTCTCACCATGCAATTATCTTCTCTAAAAAAAAAAACAAAATTGTCACGGAAGCTGCGAGCAGTTAAAACATATTTAGAGGTCGCTCAAGTGTCCCAAAAATTCAAGTTTTCATTGAAAAATCGATTTTCTTTGCATCCACTTCTCACCCATGATTTTCACGCTTTATAATTATGTTAATTAACCTCGCGAATGCTCTGGCCGGTCGATGGATATTTAGTGGGAGGCTCGAGCGACCTTTAAATATTTTTTGACCACTCGCAGCTTTCGCGACATTTTTTTTCCCTTTAAAGACGATAATTGGATGGAAAGAAAAAGGAAAAAAATAGAGCTCAAATTTGGGCCATCCTAATAGACATATATGGTCACGTGTGTATATATATATATATATATATATAAAATACGCGATAGTATATACAAGACGTGATTGCGATTTCCCGACAAAGCGACTTACCCCATATACCATCTAATTAGTTGTCGCCCACTCCCCTTCTCCATATCTCTCTCTCTCTCGCTCTCTCTCCGTATCTCCCTATCTATATATAATATAGTTGGAATATACAAGGGTGATCGGTCTCTGTCAGCGAGATTCGTAATCGTTCACTCACTCGTCGTATATATGAGCGGCGGGCCGCGATTGCCAGAGTGCCGGGCGGCTACGTCCTTATACACAAGTGCCACGATAATCGGGCTGATCACGCGAGATTGAAACGGAGACAGTGAGAAAAATCGGTATCGGCCGATATACGTCACTTATCGCGATGTGGCCTGAGAAAAATAAACGCCTGCTAATAACGCCAACGATAATGATAATAGTAATAATAATAATAATAAATAAATAATAATAGTGATTATGAAATTACATGCTATTATGCTTGTAAACTGTTAATCAAGATGACGCAAAGAGTCGTTCTTGATATTGTTATCGCATTGCATCGCGTACAGCAAATATTGATAAAGTGGAGGCGGCATAATTAGTGAGATACATAATTGAGATACATCGGAATGGGGGGGGGGGAGACTCTTAAGGGGAAATGTACAGGAGCCTCTGTTGGGGTGTAGTGTCGAATGCAGTACAAAAGATCGGCAGGTTGATGCGGCTTTTCGCTTTTTTTTGGGTTTGCTTAGGTTGTTGTTTTTGGAAAGTATAATTGCTCCGTTAAGGGGTTACACCCACTTGCGATTTTGAAAAAATCGATTTTTTTTATTACATTTTTTTGAAGTATAAGTATCTGAGAATATGTCCTGAAAATTTCAAGTCGATCCGAACTAAATTGACTGAGATATGAGCGCTGAAAGAGAAGAATCCGTGAATTGAAGAACTGAAATTGAAACTTTAAACGCGTTTTTTCTCAAAATAGCATTTCTGAAGTTGGTGACCAAGATTACTCGAACACTAATGAACCGATCTTCTTGAAATTTTGCAGGCTTATTTAATACATAAAAATGTAGTCTTTAATCGTTCGATTTTTTTTTTTCGAAAAAACATGGCCGTTCTATAGCCAAAAAACGGCCGTTTTTTTCGTTAAAATCGAACCATTAACTTTGACTGTCCGCCATTTTGTGAAAAATGAATATTTTTTAAAATCCTTCGATTAAAGACTAGTTTATACTTATATTTGACTGAATCCATCCGCATTTTTTTTTCAGATGATCGACTTCGCCGTAATCTTGGTCACCGCAAACCGTGTATATAAAAACATTATTTCTTTGACGGCCATTTGCCACTAAACAATGTAATATTTTTCAATAAAAAAATTACTGAAAGTTCTTCAAGATGTGTTCTTTAAGATGGTATATTGATCGATTAAAAAAGTTTTGTAGTTTTCTTTAAAAAAATTCATGAATAAGGCCTTTTTTTTGCGCTACAAGTGGGGGTAACGCCTTAAAATGCAAGATGGATGGAGAGGGGAGAAGGGGGAGGGGAGGGAGGGAGGGAGAGAGAGAGGCATTAAAGTAAAAAAAAATGGGGGAAAGAAATACAAGAACTCGCCGGTGCGTTTACAAACGAGGCTCGCGATAGGGATAACGAAGACATACGAGGAATTCACGGATACTCATTGCGCGGCATACTCAGTTCCATCGCATACGGATTCAGAATTACGTATATATATATATATATATATATATATATATATACCTTATTCGAAAATAACGCAGTCATGTATGTTCTTGAAACGCGTTTATCTGCGAACGAAAAGCTCACCGCCCTGGAGTCTTTTCAGCTATATATATGTGTATATATATATATATATATATATATATATATATATATATATATATATATATATATATATATATATATATATATATGTGTCGTTATCACAATCCATATGTTTGGGCTCCGCGGGCTACTAGACATGCACAACGAGACGGAAAAGCTAATTACGTATAGCTTCATATATTAATGTCCCGTGTAACTCATGACTAGCTCGTATATATCGTGTCTACATAGGCATACCAAAATACACGGTTGATGCATTCATGTTGGATATGTATTTTCCATTGGTGGTGTAGCGCTACGAGCAAGCAATGTTTAGCAAGCCGTATGCGAAGGGCGGATATTAAGGGGAAATATATATATAGATAAATACAACTAAGGAAATACACACACACATATATATACATATATATATACCCACACATATATACAGTCTTCCACGTCAATCCGGTGGACTTTTTCCCCAATTCGATTTTTTAAATCTAATTCCATTGACTCTAAAAGACACTCTGATTTTTCAAAACATTCTTCGAAACCAGCCTGTCAACATTTTTTTTTCCGAAAAAAAACGGCCCGGTTTGAAAATCTGAAAAAATTCCCAAAAATGCATGATTATATGTAAAAATTTTCAAACTATCACCCGCAGTGGAAGGATGATTTTTTCTGCGCTGAATATGACTTCAATTGAAATTAATACCAGGACTTTTTGACTGCTAACGAAAAAATCATACTTCCACTGCGGGTAATAGCTTGAAAATGTTTACATATAATCACGCATTTTTGGTATTCTTTTTCGATTTTTAAATGAGGGCGTTATTTTCGGAAGAATTATTTTTTTTTGAGATCAAGGGTTGTTTCGAAAAATGTAAAAAAATTCAGGGTGTCTTTTAGAGTCAATGGAATCAGATTAAAAAAAAATCGAATTGGCGGGTTCGATGGCGAATTCGATTTTTTTTAAAATCTGATTCCATTGACTCTAAAAGACACCCTGAATTTTTTTATATTTTTCGAAACAACCCTTACGTACGATATGTATATATATATATAAATATATACATAACAATAACGAGCGTACTATAGAGGGACGTAATGTCCTGAAAATTCGAGGAGAGAAATAATAATGAGAGAGAGAGAAAGATTGATTGATGGTTCATGACAAGGCTTGATGCATACCTTCAGGGAAAATTGAGACCCACAGAGAATACAATATGAAGGACTAAACGATACTGATTATTCAAAATAAAATATAAAAACAAGGACAGGAGCAAAAATAATAAGAACAATAAGAAAGAGAAATTATTTAAGTAGTGAGTTTTCAAATAATGGGACAACAATAGAAGCATTGATTAAGAAGAATTTAGGGGTTCGGCTACTAGGGAAATTGAAGAGAATCAATAGTCGCTTGAAGCGACTCAAATTGAAGAGGAAGCTCCAACGTACCAACGATTATGACGATGGAAACGCTAGTAAAATATCTCGACATCCAATAAACGGATTACGTTGAAATGTGGTAGCATTGTTCACTGTCACAGTAGTTTACTCTTGACCGACGTTTTTGTCCTCAACGATTCTTTTTCGTCAGTTATCAATAATGATGACATTACTTTACGTCGAAGTAATCGAGAAAAAATAAAAAATTTCTTCTCGATTGTTGAAACAGGATAACAAAAAAAAATTCAATCTACTCTTAGCCAATTCGTATCCATTTCAAGAAAAAAAAACTCGTTTATTTTTGTTTCTTTTAAAATTATTAATATTTTCACTGAAATTTGGTGCACAACTTTGTTAATACTTTGTTAATATGCATATGAATAAATGTCGAAAGCACTTTTCAATAGTCTTACTTACTCGTTTAAAATTTCTTTATTTTCATATAATCCTGATTTCCGGTTCATCCGGTTCATCACTCTTCAGAAGAAGACAGAGAGGAAGCGAAAGAGAGAGTGAGAGAGAGAGAGAGAGGGAGGAAGTGAGCTTCATTCAAGCACAGTTGCACAGGCTAATTCTTCGTACACGTGGCTTACCATGAGAATTTGCTTACAAGGCGTGCTCTATACATGGATACATACTTACATATATATATATATATATATATATATTTGCTCGCACATCTTCCCATTAGCTCAAGGGTTAATACAGTAATTTTGGCTTTGTGGAATTGCAGCCTGGACTAGATATCATCATGTGGAGAGGAAACATGCCCTCATACGACTGTATATATATATATATATATATATATATGTACATATATGTATGGACAAGCAATCACGCGTGTTTCAAGGAATTAGAATTACGAATCACTCGCAGCGAGTATGTACTTGTGGATTGCATGGATGTTCAAGAACCCCTCCCCCTCGCCCCTCTTGCTGTTAGTTGAGTAAAAGAGACGAAAACCCAGCACTTTTTAGCGTAGAATATGAATTTTTGACTGACGGTAGATGGTTGCATATTCAAATTAATCCCAAAAAGTGTTTCCTTTCAACTCGCCCCAACCCTAAGAAATAGGGGTTGAAAACTTAAAAAACACCGTATCTCGATAATGAATAGCCGAATTAAAAAAGGGCTAAAGCAAAAGTTGTTTGAAATAATAAAAATCGCGTAAAATCGTCCGACGTCCAATCACGTATCTTTGAAAATAGCGGCACAAAACCGGTTTGGGTCAGTGACGCTCTCGTGTTTTTGTGCCTCTATTTTCAAAAATAGGGGATTGGACGTCAGATAAATTTATACGTATTTTATTGTTCCAAACAAGTTTTGTTTGAAATATTTTTCGATCGGGCAATTAAGGGGTCTTCTCACTTTAGACGCTAAAATAAGGCTATTTTCATGATTTTCTTTCGATAGGTTTATATTATAGATATTGATTTAAAAGTTGTTACAGTTAATAAAGAAACAATCGAAACATATTTAATAAAAAAATTATGTGTTTATGTAACCCAGACAATCTTTAAACGTGCTGTCTCGAAACGTATTTCGACGGCTTGTTGATAAAGTCTTCGAAACTACTGAACCGACCCTTATGAAATTTGAACCACATAATCTTTACAACTTTAGCTACAGCGCATAGAAAGGTTTTTTTTTTCAAAATTTGATATGTACAATTTTTTTTGCCAAAAATGGTGAAAAAACTTTTTTTTTGTTTTTTTTCGCAAAATGTCCGCCGTTTTGTTATTTTTGCATATATCACAAATCGTATGATATGTGCTATAGCCATTGACATTCTGAATCTAAAACTGTTTGATTTTTTTGTTTCGGATGATCCATCCCCGAGATTTCATCAACAGCGCAGGCCTACAATTTTTGTAAGACATTTTTTCAACTACCATTTTCGTCTACAAGGAGTGACTTAACCCCTTCGTTGGCAGGGAGAATTCGACAAAAAGTGTCCAAAATGGCAGGAACATTTTTTTATCCCGAAAAC
This sequence comes from Ophion costatus, assembly GCA_951751655.1. NCBI lineage: Eukaryota > Metazoa > Arthropoda > Insecta > Hymenoptera > Ichneumonidae > Ophion > Ophion costatus. The sequence continues at coordinate 5,981,423 of OX632359.1, forward strand.
TTGTAATCTGGCGTTTTTGAGGGTGCTGATTACGAATCTGAACTCAAAATTCAGGAATTCACAATGACGAACAAATATGGCGAATGAAAATACCAATAACACAGATCGATTTAGATTAAACTCGGTACTCAAGCTTCATATATTTTCACCTATTTATTGTATTATGCTCCATGTTATTGAATTCACCATGAAAAATTCCTTCATTTCGAGTTCAGCATCGCACTCAGCGTCCCCGAAAACCCCCAAGTACCAAGATTTATCCAAATCGACCTGTTTTTTGCACTTTCGTCCGCCATATTAGATGCGCCATTAAAATTTTTCGAATTTCGTGTTCGTATTCGTAATAAGCGACCTCGAAAATCCCAGAGTACCAATTTTGATCTAAATCGAGTAAAATTTTCAATTTCGTTCCGCCATTCTGGCGCCGCCATTTTGAATTTCCAAATTTAAAGTTCAGAATCGTAATAAGCGACCTCAAAAATCCCGGACTACTAATTTTCATCCAAATCGAGTAAAGTTTTTGAATTTTGTCCGCCATATTGACGCCGACATCTTGAATTTCCAAATTTTGACTTCAAATTCGGATTCAGCGAGCCCAAAAAGCCCCGAGTGAGGCTCCGATTTCCGATTTCAAATCGGAGCAAGTTAAATAGGGAAATAAATGTCAACGAAGGGGTTGAATAAATAATTTTTTTTAAATGTATTTCGAAAGTGCATTCATTAAGTGTAACGACTTTTATATCAATATCTGTAATATAAACCTATCAAAAAAATGTATGCAAATAGCCTTGTTTTAGCGTCTAAAGTGAGAAGACCCCTTAATTATCGGGGTACGGGGATTTTCAAGTTTTCAACCACTATTCCTTAGGGTTGGGGCGAATTCAAGGGCAACATTTTATCGGGGTCAGTATGCAACCATCTAACTTCAATCGAAAATGCATATACTACGCTAAAAAGTGCTGGGTTTTCGTCTCTTTTACTGGACTATAAACAGACAGCCCAGAACTCCCGTATAGTGTGTACATCAACGTTGTAAATTATTCCGCGCGAGATCTTGCGGCACCGCGCAGCTATACCTGCGGAAA
>OX632359.1:5982707-6027707 GCA_951751655.1 Ophion costatus
GACATATACACGGGGAAAGCTGATTTTGAAGACACTTGACTTCGAAGACCGTCCTCAAAATAGCCACATGTGCTCATAGTCAACCATATATGGATACACCGGTTTCGAAACGTCCTTTTCCAACATTTACGTATTTTACACGCGAAAGACAAAGAATCCGCACTCACGAACTCAATGGAACGCGCTCCTCCTTGTTTGCCTTATTTAAAGCGCAACGCTTCTCGTTCTCAGAGCATTTTAAATAAAATCATGCCGCCGTTTCTTCTCTCTCTCACTCTCTCTCTCTCTCTCTCTCTCTCTGTTCCACACGGCATCCTTTTCGATCGCAGCCCCCCCCCCCTGGCCCTTCCACGCTCTAAAAGGTATTTCGAGTACAATTCAGCCGCAATATAGCTCTTCCTGAAACGCCGAGATGGGTGAATATAGGCATGTGTTGAGCGCGAAGAGTGTTGTTGCTCGATGTTACACTCTCGCGGAGATCGCACGACCAGAACGCGAGTCTCGCCATTTTCGCGATTCCCTTTATTATTTCGCCGCTTTCCGGCCTCTCGCTCGTGCTAAATTCGGAATGGACTTTGGTGGCTGTCGAAGAGGGGCTGAGACGGAAAAATTGGTAGCGAGAAAAGAAAGCGAGAATCGCGCCAGTAGGCCTTGAGATACCTTTAGGCGAGGAAAACTGTTGATTTTCATGATTTTTTTTAGGCGGAAAGATTTTTCCACCTTTTTTAAGACTTAGGGTATGTTTTAGTACTACCTTTGGCTGTGGGATGGTAATTTTTTTTCTCTATTGATTTTAAAAAATGGCGAGGATGTGGCACAGTCTTCTAAACTGCATTTTTAAAACTGGCGTGACGTAGGTGAGACCTGGGCATAACGAACAGCTCGGGCAAAGCGAATACCCCCACGCGCACGCAGCGCGGAGTGGGGGGTGAGGGCTTTTCCTGGGCTGTTCGCTATGCCCGGTTCTCCCCTGTAGCTAAAAGTTTTAGTACCAGTAGGTAGATAAATCATTGCGCTACCTGCTTTCACAAAATCGTCTGTAAATTGGTCAATTTTCGATATTCAATGAACCATTTTTTCACATATTCTCGAATATGTACACTTTGAGAAAATTCCAAGAAAATCGATTTTTCAGCCGTCGCCTTCCATTTAAAAAAAACAAAGATGACCGTCGTATCTCGAAGGCAACGAGACTCACAAAAAAATCGTCACCGTCATATCTGATAGTCTCGTCTGTACAATGTAACTTCTAATGGCCACATTTTTTTTCGACACTCATAATTTCGATCCTGATAGTTGCTGGACCACCCTGTATACGCGGACGATTTTGCTCACGAAGTTTAATTTCCTTTTTCGCGTGCGAACCTGATGAACGAGAAAGCTGGGAAAACGAAGTAACGAGCGGGCGTTTTATAATTTTTGCGCTTTTTCGAGACAATTGTAAAACGCTCCAGAACTCAGATTCCAACCCCCGTCCCCCTCCTCGTTCGGCTGGGTGCTTCGCCAACCGAAAAGGAAGGCCACGAGGAATCTCTTCTGTGTGCGGGCGGTACGCAAGATCCACGTAATTTAAGATGCTCCGAGGTAACAGCTTGTCCCAAAAAACCAGTGAGCCCTTAAGGGGCGGTTAAGTCTCGCGCGGACTGCCGGAGTGCCATTTCTTTCTCGTGATTCGCGCGGTTCCCTTGATACTCTAGTGCTTCGCGCGTACCCTTACTTTCTCTTTATCGTCTATCAAACGGTGATCTTGCCGCGATCCGCAACGACTTCTCCTGCCTCGTGGTCTGCTCTGGGACGCCGCATTATTCTCCTGTTTTTTTTTCAAATTTCTCTCTCTCTCGCAGTCCCCGGAGCTTTTTCCCTCAGAGCTGACTTTTTCTTTTTTAGCCCGGACAAAAATTTCTCGAGGTAATAAACGTCAGACGTAGTATAATTGTTGATCAATTTTTTTTTATATACTCTTGCGATTATATGTTTCCATATGTATTAAAATGTAAGTACAAATATATATGTTTTTATGTGTGTATTAAAATGCAAATGAAAATATATAGGTTGAAATTAATACATCTTAAAATATAATACATTTTCTTATCAAACTCTCATTTTTAAAATAAATTATATATTTTAAAATATAATAAATTACGGAAATATTTTCGTAACCGGTGGCTACAAAAATAAAGCCATTGAAACGTTGAATCTTTTACGACACTTAAATCCCTTAGTCCCTTAAATAGGTGAAATAGTCGAAAAATCACGTTTTCCAAAAGCAATATATTTTGACAAGATGTCATTTTATCAATGCTCTTATGTCTCAATGAGACTAAGTCTCAATGAGACTTATTTGGAAAATTACTCCAAAGATAATGAGTGGTACCTCCAACATTGTCGAAATTGGAGCTAATGTGGCAGCATGTACTTTTAATGAAGGCTCTTTTCCGCCGCCAGCCTTTATGCAAGATATGAAAATTGAAACAGGGACAAGTTCTCATGAATGGGCACGGACAGTAGACAGCGTTCGAATACGCAGATAATAGCAGAGAAAACAGCTGCGCAACAAAGCAAAGAAGACAGAATTCGGCCCAGAAGCAAAGTAGACAGAATTGCCCAAAAAGCAAAACGCCGGAAGCTCTTTGCTTCATGGGCCTGGCATCGATGATTTTGGGTAAGTTTATGAAAAAAAAAAACACTCGTTTATTGACGTTTAATTTTTTATCTTCTAGTGTAGAAATCTTTGGTACTTTTGAACGCGTTTTTCTCAAACTTAGCACTTTCAAAGTCGGTGAACTCCCTAGCTTAAAATTTACTGCACCGATCCCTTTGAAATTCTACACATTAATTAAAAGGTAACGCTCTAGAGTTTTTTAAAATTTTTTATCATGTTAATTTATATTACAATAACAAAATTTCCGATTTTTCAAATGAAAAATTGGTATTTTGATTCCTAAGTGGAGCCAAAAATTGAAAAATCAATACAAATAAACCCCTCGACAGCGCTACCGTAAGGAACTTATCAACTGATGAAATCTTTTTGGATTTTTTTTTTATTTCACATGATCCAGTGGAGAGTTATGCCGTTTCCCACAATGTAACTTTTTTTGTGAAGCGTCTGCGAATATTTGCTGTCAATGGCTCATTTGTGCATAATTATTAGTAATGAAAATTTTACAGAATATTGTTCAATTGTCCTTTTATTATATACTGATTACAAAAATGTATGTATTTTTAAATGTAAATGTAAATGTAAGAAAAATGTAAATGTATTGTATACTGATTACAAAAATAAATGTAAATGTATGCATTTGTGAATGTAAATGTAAATGTAAAAAAATGTAAATGTATTAGATACTGATTACAAAAATATATATTAAATGTGTTGTCAAAATGATCGGAAATGTGCGTTTTTTAAAGCGAATAAACCTTACCCCCCCCCTTAAGTTACAGCTTACTTTCATAACAAATAACTGCCCTATTGTACAAATAACCGACTAACGCCGTATAAAAAATCCGGAAATTATTTTTCCGCAAGCACGCTGAAAGAAATTCCCATCGAAATTTCCCAAAAGATCGCTCGCGAGCTTACGCGAGTAGAAAAATGAAAAAAAAAAGGAATTATTTCCTGGGCACGTAACGAGTAAAGAAAAAGGACTAGAAAATAAGAGAAAAAGAAAGAGAGAACACAGAATGCAGCTTGTTGTCTCTACCTCAAGTACTGGCTCGAACATCCCTCTGCGCATTTCTATCACCAATCTTTTCATCTCTGCATCTTTCACTCGCGTTTCGATTGCGGTTTCTAATTTCATGTGGACAAATGAAACATTATTGCGCGGTAGCAACGATGCCAAGGGAGATTTTTTACGGCGAGAGGGTGACAGTGACAGGGGCGGGGAGGGGGGTGAGGAGGAAAGAGAGCGGTGGCCAGAGGGGGTCTGAGGAGGAGGGAGAGGGGGAGAGAGAGAGAGAGAGAGAGAGGGAGAGAGAGAGAGAGAGAGAGAGAGAGAGAGAGAGAGAGAGAGAGAGAGAGAGAGAGAGAGAAAGGCGTAAATCCACAAAGCCCGACGAACGTTAGTGGCGAGGCTATGCATATACGGGTATAACAAGGTCCAGTGCTGAACAAACGTGAAATTCCACGGAATTCTCGCGTGCGTTCAACAGTTTGACGTACGCCACCATCGGCTTGTTTTATTCATGAACGCGGCGTCCGTTCCGTGAGATAGAAAATCCACCGACTGATGCCAGAGGCGACTGGCACGACGTTGAAATCCAAACGGATTTAGCAGCTGGACAACCGTTTCTCTCTCCTTCCCTAATCTGTCTCTACTTCTGAATCTGCTGCTCGCTCATTCTCACTATCGTTCGCTCCACGCTCGCGACAGACGACAAACATTGTAACGCCCGTTGACGACGGCATTTATGCAACGAAATCGAGCTAGAAAGTGAATGCGCGCTCGAACAAAGCTACGAAAGTCACAAATACACTTCAATTGATACGCATCTGTGCGAATTCTGATGAATTACTTTTGACGCGATAACGCGACAGTGACGTGACGTCGAAGCACTCTGGAAATTCATAAATGGATTTTAGAGTCGTACCTTGCTATATACAAATGTAATTATGAAAAACGTGTTGTCCGTGCAGTCAAAAATACGTTTTATAGATACCTCAATACGCTTAATCGCGAGGTGGAAAAAGTATGAACGATCGAGTCAGATAACGATCAAAAGTGGTCTGTATGAGGCGGGATAGCACTGTCGGGTAAAAAAAATCGATTTTTCTCTGCATTTTTTCAAAGTATTCACCGAGCAGACAATACGAAAGGAGTCCAATCTATGGATTCCCGTAGTGTCCTGAAACAAGGTTCCGCATATGCGGCGCTGCGGAGGCTGACAACTATTTGCTATATTAGTACACACGTATGTTTTGCGCATCCGTTGTTATCAGCTGTCACATAAACAGATCATTCTATTTTTTTTAGTTTTACTTGCACACCCTTTTCGGATTTTTACAACGCTCTACTGCTCTATGAGCTATCCTTTCTTTCCAATCTTCGAAAATTGTTGATCAAGATTGGAAAGAAAGAATCCATGATTACAAAGGCTTTAACCTGGGGTTATAAATCCATCTACGATCTATTATAATCACAATGATTGGTCCAGACCACTCATTGATTGTATCTATGGAAAATGGTTTGCATTGAAAAATAAAACGTTAATTTATCTCGTATAAATCAAATGGAGAATGAAAAACCTCATGTGTCACCTGTTGGAATTAACCTAGAGGCTGCTCCTTTCACGAGCTTCTTTGTTTCATTATCGAGTAATGTTTCAAGGGGTGCGACACCGAATCAGGAAGTTTTTTTTGGGGCCAGTCTAACATATATATATATATATAATAGTTTCCATGCACTTTCTCTTATGGCTACCGATTTTCTGGACGATACGTGGCAAAGATTAAGGGATGGGAATTCAGGCCAGGGGGTATAGGATACTCCAATATGTCGGCAGTAGTAGCACCGTCGGGTCTCGACGGGTCGCGCCACATGTTGCGACTAATAACGTCATAGATCAGCAACCTGGAGGAACTTTGACTCTCCTTTCGCACGTCGTAAGTTGCCGTCTCCGTCGACGTCGTCGTCGTTGTCGTCGTCGCGGGTCGGGGAAGCCGACGCCAACGGTGAGTTTTGCCGAGTTTGGGAACTGACGATGAGACTCCGCCGAAAAGTCTGGTGGCCCGGAACTATACACGTGCCGGCTGGCCCGATTATTGGCACATTGGGATCGCGTCATCGGAAAAAAAATTGAGGCATTGAGGGGGCGGAGTGAACGCGATGGGGGCGAACCCGGCTCTTTAAACTTCATTTTGGAGCTTGAGCGAGAAAAAAAGTTTTTTGGATTTTCAGGCCAGACATGGATAGTCCGAAGTGTGACGTGTTTCCCATTGGGGACATGATACGTTGACTGCGATCTTTGGGAGTAAGGGCGTATAACGAAGGTGCCGAATTTTTTGCGTCGACTTTCGGAAAACGGATCGATTTTTAATATTTTTCTCGATGTGGGTTTTGGGATAACGAAGTACGAATTTTACATACAATCAAGGCGGGACACCAGTGTGAGAGGTCGAATAAATATTTTTTTTTTGCAATTTCTCGAAGTATACATATTGAAGAATATATAAGAAAAAAGCATGGTTTAGTAATTTCTTGAAGTATAGATATTGAAAAATATTTTCAAAAATGTTCATTTTTAGCAATTTCTCGAAGTATATATATATTCAAGAAAACGTAAAAAAATGTCAAGTCAAGATATTGAAAATTGACCAAGTTATAGACGATTTAGTGAGAGCAGACGTACGATCGCGTTTTGCTCGAAACGACTTTTCTCAACCTAGCCGGAATAGTAATTCTAGCTGTAATTGTCCGATTTTCTATTTAAGGCCTTAGGCCACAGTGGGTATAAAATCATGTGCGAATTTAACATTTTTTTTCGTATGAAAAAGTGGTTCACTCACAAAATTAATTACACATCTATTTAGTATGTATATTAAGCTGTTAGAAAATATATTTTTTTTTTCGATAAAATGGCCGATGACTCGAAACTTTTCGAAACGGCTTTTTTCCAATTGGCGTGACAAATAACGTCAACAATTTTTACTCGATTTACTGTAAATTTAAAAGTTGTGTTTCCAATTGCATTTCGCAGACGAGTGGGTACGGAATTTCTGATTAATCGAAAACTTTTTATTTCATGAGAGCATGAAAATTCATTTCTTAAGTTCAGATACCTACAACTTTTGAATAAAACAATATTTTTCAAATTCCGTACGTACTTCTCTAGGTACTCTAATGTAGATTGACGAGAATTTTTGGTTTTTGTTCTAGGTAAAAAATTGTGGATGCTACATGTGCGATACTCAAAAAAAGCTAACAAATGAAAATATTATGTAGTCGGCCATTCGGTACATTGAAAAATAATATATTTTCTAACAGCTTGATATTCATACTAAATAGATGTGCAATTAATTTTGTGAGTGAATCAATTTCATACGAAAAAAAAATTGTTAAATTCGCACATACTGCATGGCTAGTCGGTTCAGGTGGTTTTGGCAACCAAAGGGATCTGGGCTGAAAAGTAAAAAAAATACTTTTGTTATAATAATAAAACTTTCGTTGCCGGATACATTTATGAAACCTTTGATTTTTCCAAAATACCAAGGTGTGGAAAAAACGTTCGATTCTCGACAAAAAATCCTTATTATTTTATTTACAAATGGTCGAATATATATATTTTTTAAACGTCGGTTCATGCGATAGAAAATGTTATAAGCTATGCTCTCTCCGAATTGAAAGTGAATCGGACGAATAAATTTGTTGATACGTTTCACACCGTTTTACAAAACAGTTTCGAGAAAAACGCAAAAGAAAAAAAAACGCAGTGGGCGATCTGACACTTCACAAAATTCGGGATAACTCGGTAAATTTTTCGAATATTTCCAAAGTACTTGTTGCAAATTGAACTTCAAATCCCAGTCTATAAAACTATATAAAATAAAGCAATCAAAAAATCGTATTTACAAGTTAGTAACATTCGCAGTCCCCTTAATAATTATAGTATTTCCGGAAGTGAGTGATAACTTCAAACGAATAAGCCGTTCCAGACCTTCCCCAATATTGTTTCCCTAATTACTCAATTCGAACCCGTCGCTCTGTTTCTTCCAAGTGTCCATTTCTATCGACTCACCCGGTACGTAGGAAGATTCAGTGAACTCGCCGACAGTCATTTGGGTATATCTTACGATAACAGATACCAAGGACACATTGCCAACGAATGGCGTGCCCAAGGAAAAAAAAGAGGCCAAGTTTTTCGAGAAGACTTTGTTAATTTACCTGTCACTCGGATGGTTAGGCTTTATTGGCTTTTTTCTTATTTCCTATCTCTCTCTTACTTCTCTCCCTACGTGACGTATGTCCGGAAAGGACCAAAGATCTCCAGATGGATCCAGAGATGAAGAAATCCACGAAATTAGTTTCTGCGAGAGTAAAAGCTGAAATATATATATATATATATATATATTATGCCGATGTAGCTGCGTAGCTGGGCCAGCTCCCATAATCGATGGCTCGATTTCTCGATTGCGATAGCGTACTCCCAATTGAGTACAGCTATGAAAACCCGTGGAAGATTGAAGCACAGAAGATAAGAAAGAAAAAAAGAAATGACAGAGGGATGCCGAATAACGTGTGCGAGTTTACGAGTATACAGGGTGGTCCGAAAAGTGACATCTAAAAGGAAAATCGTCTACGTTTTACGATCTTTCTTTATTTTTCCATATAAAATATTTTTTCAATATTTTTTTCGAGTTTTCGCTGTAGCGTGCTTTTGAATTTTGTCCATTTTTTTAATGTACCTTCCTCTAAGAAGTTTTTAAAACAAATTGAGTCATTTAGACTCGTAAAAGTTTTTTATTTTTTATCATCTGAACTTAGGGACTGATCTCAAACCTCTTTTTTAAACATCCGATCAAAATCTAAGGCAATGACGTTAGTGTTCGGTTGGTAATTTATTTATTATTTAACAGTGCGCTTTATAACGATGACGCGAGTAAAAAAATCGCGAGGAACGTACACACACAAAAGAGAAAAATAAGGAATACTTTTTTTTCTCTAAAACTAAGAAAGATCGTACACCGTATACATTTTTTTGACATTTACGTCAGTGTTCAGTCGGATATTTACTTATTACTCAACAGTGCACTCCATAAAGATGACGCGAGTAAAAAAATCGCGAGGAAAGTGCTTACACAAAGAAGGAAATTGAAAAAATATTTTTTTTTCTCAAAAACTAAAAGGATCGTAGAACATACATTTTTTTCGACGTTATTTTTTTGTTTACTACAAGGTTTAACTATTTAACTACAATTTGAATAATAATTCAACTATAATTTTACTATAGCTAAATAGCTTAACTATTTAACTATTATTTAAATCGCTTTAAATGAAATTATTTAAATGAAAAAATTGTTTAGTTTTATTCTCGAAAACTGAAAAAAGTCGTAGAACATACATTTCTTCGACATTATTGTTTTTTCAACTATAAGCTATCCCGTTTTTCTTGTTCTTAAATGATGCATATATCCTAAACTTATGTGTAAAGACCGAATATACTATAAAAAAAACGATCTTGGCTATCGCATCAACAATTATCGGTCGATATATACGTCGATAAATGAAAAAAAAAACAAGAATCCCGGTAAAAATGAATTTTTGGAATGATTTTCATTTAAAACATAATTCTATTATTACCATTCGATGTTTGGTAAACCCAAACAAACACTGCCTGAAATTGACATCAGTCATTTCATCACTCAAAAGTCGAGACGCTTATTTCAACAATGTGAATTGCCCCATGATTTCCTGGATGAGCCTCTCGAACAATGGGAATCTATTGAAAGCTTTCAAACGTCCTTAAGGACTTTCTTACAAATGAGAGTAATAAATGATTCAGCTGAACGTGGAGTAGCCCTTGTCGAGGAATATAATAATTTTTTAACTAAAAATGAGGAACAAAAGCAATATTTGTTCCAAATTTATTATTTATTTATTGAAGATTATTGCCGATAATAAATAATTCATTTTTACGGGGATTCTTGTATTTTTTATTTTTGTTTGCATTTGTCGACGTATATATCGACCGATAATTGTTGCTTCCATAACCAAGACGGTTTTTTAATAATATATTCAGTATTTATACATAAGGTTAGAATATATTCATCATTTTAGAACAAGAAAAGTGTATGTTTCATTCGTGCAAATTCGTTATTTACGTATTAAGGATGTTGAGTCCCTATGAAACACGTTAATGCTAATTGTTCAATAAATACCTTCTTAATCGTCATGAAATTTTTCCACGACCTCCTGAATACTTCATGTAAAAACATACCAAACTTTCAGAGTTCTATCATCATTATTTCAATCTCCTCAAGGGTTGAAATAAAAAATGATAAGAAAATTCTGAAAATTTGGTATGTTTTTGTATGAAGTATTTAAGAGGTCGTTTTAAAATTTCACGACGATTAGGAAGCTCATTATTAAAAAATTAACATTTTGTTAAGAACAATTTTTAAAAGAAATACAAAAAAATTTATGAATAAACTTCGTTTTGTTTCCGTTGCTTTCAGTATATTGTAGATATTATAAAATTGAGAGGTCAAAAAAAAAAACTTATTGCAAAGTTACATCAGTTTCCATAAAACAACATTTAATTTGTGAATGTTAATTGTTCAATAACGAGCTTCCTTATTGTCGTGAATTTTTTACACGACCTCTGAAATACTTCATACAAACACATACCAAATTTTCAGAATTTTATCATCATTTGCGATTTGGGACTCAACATCCTTAACGAAATAAAAAAGACAAAAGTCCGATGAGGCACCTCTAAATCTTGAAGGACCGGCCCGCCCTTTCGCGAGGATTATTTGTGTGTGTGTGTGTGTGTGTGTGTGTGTGTGTGTGTGTTTGTTTGGGTTTGTTTGGGTGTGTGTGTGTGCTCGTACACACTTTCTCACATAATCTGGCTTCATTGCAAGTCCAATTTTCTTTTTCCCTTTTATATATATACACGCGTGAGCCAGCTTCGTTGAAACACAGAGTTCCATCACCATCTTTGGCAGGGTTAAAAAATTTGCCGTGCGCTCGATGTACACACGGCTGATTTTCTCTCGTCCGTTCTCATATTTGCCCTCGGATTTTTATACGTTCTTTGATCGGGCGGAAAAGCAAGAATAGCCGATACGCACGTATACTGCGATGAGACAATAAAGTATATGACCGTAGTCACGGGAATCGACGAGAACGTTGCTCTAGGTTAGCCGGTCGGGTACGGAGGCCCAGGGGCTTGTTCGTCTTTATCGTTGGCCGGGGGAACAAAATGTGCCACGTGCAGGGCGCGCGGAAAGAGAGAACGATACAGAGACAGCGAATATAAATTCGCAACGTTTCTTTTTATCGGCAAAACGATTTAGGCGAATGCGCCGAGTGTCTCGAGGGAACACGGCACGCTGACCTAGCGACACACTTTCGCGTATATTGGATTCTGCGGGAAACCGAAGAAGAAAAGGAAGACGAAGAAGAAGAAGGAAAAGGAGTAGAAGTAGGCCAAAAAGCACATACGGACGAAAGTGGAGGAGGACACTGGGCTTGTAAGGTGGACAGCTGTATACGTACGTGTATGCATGTGTATGGCCAAGAAGCAAGGATGAGCAACACAAGTCTAAGGACTGTAGTCACGGCTTGTGTTCTCCATTTTTCTTTTTCGCCCTCGTGAAGAGACGAAATGGCGAACAAGTGACTTTGTGCAACAACGACGAGCAGTACGAGACCTCTGCAGGAAGAGCGTGAGAGAGAGGGAGAGAACGAGGAAAACCAAGTATAGAAGAATACTGCGGTTCCTTAGTCGGCTAGTTTACCTTTCGGAACTCAAATGCCTTCCCAAGCCAAATATATATATATATATATATATATATATATATATATATATATATATATATATATATATGTATGTATGTATGTATGCATGTATGTATATCAATATATATATATATATATATATGTGCATATATATAGGGTGTCTTATTATGAATGGATAATCCTGCAACTTTCGATAGGTCAGACCATGTCATATGCTGAAATTTCAGTTTAGTAAAAGTCCCACAGTTTTCGAGATGAAATGATCAGCTTTCGGCTTTTCGCATGCCATTTCTACAAATGGTAACTTTTTTTACCCGGTTTAAAAAGAATACTCTTAGTTATTTGTTTTATCTAGAAAATTCTTCTTTTTAACCTCAAATGTTAAGGCCTTAGGCTACAGTAACGGGTATAAAAGCATGTGCGAATTTAACAATTTTTTTTTTTTCGTATGAAAAAGTGATGCACTCATAAAATTAATTACACTTCATTTGATATGAATATCATGCTGTCAGAAAATATATCTTTTTTTTCGATGTACAAAATGGCTGACTACTAATATTTTCTTTTGTTATCTTATTTTTAGGCGCTCCGCGGCGTGACATTTAGCATCCACAATTTTTTACGTAGAACAAAAAACAAAAATTCTCGTCAATCTACATTAGAATACCTAGAGAAGTACGTACGGAATTTAAAAAATATTGTTTTATTCAAAAGTTGTAGGTATTTGAACTTAAGAAATGAATTTTCGTATCATTTCATATTATTTATGGAAATGACATGCGAAAAATCGAAAGCATATGATTTTTTTCGAAACATATCATAAAGCCCGAAATCTCGAAAACCGTGGGGCTTGTACTAAACTGAAATTCCAGCATATAGTAGGACATGATCTGACCTAGCGGCAGTTTGAGGATTATCCATTCATAACAGGACACCCTATATATATTTTATTATTATTATATTTATTATATTTATTATATATATATATATATATATATATATATATATATATAGGTCGAGATACAATTTTGAGCTCTAATTTGTTTCCCTTTTCTCACCATCTTATTATCTTCGTCAAAGAAAACAAAAAATTGGCGCGAATGTTGCGAGCCGTCAAAAAATATTTTAGGGCGCTCAAGCTTGTCATAAACTCAAATTTTGATATAGAAAATAGATGTTTTTCGTCCATTCTCACCCGTGGATTTTACGCTTTATCATTTAAAAAATAACCTCGCCTTCCATCGACGTAAAAAAAATCGCTTTTTGAAACGAAAATTTTTAATTTTGGGAGGCTTGAGCGAGCTCCAAATATTTTTATACCGCTCGCAGGTTGTACAATTTTTTTTTCCTTCAAAGAAGATAATTGGATGGTGAGAAAAAGGAAAAAAAATAGAGCTCAAAACTGTGCCACCCTAATAAATAATATATATATATATATATATATATATATATATATATATATATATATATATATATATATATATATATATATATATATATATATATATATATATAGACAAATAATATATATATATATATATATATAGACAAGCTAAAAATCGAAGGGAGCTAGGAGACAATATTTTTTCCAATATCGAAAAGTAGCAGAAAACATAGGTAATAAAGTCCGTTTTTATATGTGCGTATTTCTGTGTGCAATTGGCTGGGATTTCGTGTGGGTGTTTTGTCGTCTCGAAAGTAGCTCTGGGAGCCTTACGAATATAAGGCACATACGGGCGAGCATTTCTCTCATATGTGTACAGTTCATATGTAATATCAACGACGATCTTCTTGTACTCGCTATACACGTATGCAATATTTGCTCAACACACACATGCACACATGCTCCAAAAAATAATATCGTAGCGGTGAGTGCATGGACGCAGCCCAAGTATATGTGTGTACTTTCGTTCCCGTGTAAAACGAGAAATTGTACAAGGTAAGTATGTACGGCGGTCCCGCCGTGCACCCAGCATGCGAAGGCAGACATACATATGTACACGCGAGGCGATCCAACGAAAATCAATAGCGGAGCGGCGCGTTCGTTATGATTTAAATGTTAATAAATTACTCAGCGTTTTCTCGTTCTGGGAGAGATACCTTTAGGCGAGGAAAAATGGCTCATTTCCATGATTTTTTTGGGATAGTTTTCATTAGAATTTTTGAGAATTCGGTTATCTTTTATTACTACTTTTGGCTGTTACGTGGTACTTTTTTTATTGATCGTTTATAATGGCGGAAGTATGGCATGGTCTTCTGAACCGGTCGCGGTGGATGTTTTCAGACGGCGTGACACGTAGCGTCGGCGAGATTGATCAGAAAAAAAAGATAGAGATTTTTCATTCTTTTACACTCATACGTAGGATATGAACCAAGAAAAAATGAGAAATATTGAAAATCGATGAAATGGCACGCTTTGAAACAAAACTATTGAATTTCCCGAATAAACGGCTTCATTTTGTAATGAAAAAAATACGTTTTTTTTCTTATTTTCAAGAACATTGGGGTTCATGTTTAAGACAATAAGGCTAGAAAGATTTGTACCAAATTTCATCGAAATCGGTCGATTAGGTTTTTAGGTATACGTCACGCCAGTTTTGAAAATGCAGTTTAAAAGACTGTGCCATTCCTCCACCATTTTTTAAGATTAATTTTTAAAAATACCCTGTAACAGCCAAAGGTAGCAATAAAAGTCTTATCTTTAAAAAAATCAGCAAATTTTTGCCTCGCCTAAAGTAAATTATTGAAACTTCCTCTACCCTGGAAGTAAATTATTAAAGAAAGATGATGGTCGTCCTGGACCGACATTCCTCCATTTTTCGTCATAGGCATCTTTAAAAATTAATTAAAAGAATACTATCGTACGGAATGAAACTTCTTTAAATTTGTAGACTGAGCACACATGGTAACAAAGAATGATAAATCAAGAATACTTATTAGACAGGCAGAGTTTCGAGGCCCTAATTCACAAATGTTTGCAGATTATTCCTATTTTGTTGTAGATGATTCGTTGTTTATGCCTCTTTAAACTACAAATAATAAAAATATATTTATATTAACTTTTTTATTTATTCAGTCACTATTACTATTATTATTTTATTTAAAATCTTAATATAATTACATTTTTTATATTAATTTTTAGTTACTCTGACTAAAAAAATAATAAAAATAATACTATCTCGAAAATGGGCCACTTTTGAATGAAGCATTACTGGATTATTTGATAGCGGAAAACGTGTCGTTCAATCCTTCCACGAAACCGTGAGCAATAAACAGTAGACCTGTATATATAATTTATAATTTGGCTCTTGCTCGATGACAGTGTTGACATATACGCCAAACTGACATACGAAACTGAAACCCCATTCTACAATTTACTCCCCAGCAATAACCCATTTTGGCTCTTAAATACTATATAGTGCAGACATGGCAATATCACAGTATGAAGGGATTTGACTAGGAATGCCTGGTGTATGCACAGGGTGTCCCATTCATCTTGAGACATCGAAATAACTCAAAAACAGGGGGGGAAATCAAAATACCCCGAGACACGTATCGGGTAGATGCAAACGAGGAGTAAAATGGTAAGATTCTTTTTTTTTATTTTTTTTTATTCAATGGACGGTTTCAAGGTAATTTTAAGCACAACTTGTTGAAATATGGATTTTTTTTGCCAGCGGCACGTTATTCTACGTAAATAAAACAGGTATCTTTTGTCCAAATTTTTTTCTCTATTTGGCCATATTTTTTTCCAAAATGACTAAAGCTATTCAAAATGGCAGCCTTCCATTTCCAGACATAAGTTAGTACGGCGAATGAATAATTGTCTCGATGAATGTTGGCATTAAATCGTGACAAAAGTAGCCTACATCATTATGGACAAAATTACTTCGAATTTGTTCAAAAAAATGTTTACGTCCGAAAATACGAACCGAATTAAAAATGTTTTGAGCGGAAGCAACTTTTTTTAGTTGAATAAGTAGCTGCCATAAAATATTTAGGTTTCCATTTTTAAAGTTGACTTTGAAATCGGATTGAACACGCCTACTAAAAAAAGTGATCTTTCCATTGTACTCCTCGTTTGAATATACTCGATGGTGTTAAATTTTACATAGTTAATTGTAAGCTGCAACGAAAATACTCCATCGTTTTTTTTTAAATTTCATTATTCTTATCAATATCTAAAATCGTTTTTTGCAGATCAAGGCTATACATCCCTCATTTAAGGGTCCTGAAAAACGTTTCAGTGATTTTTGCAGCCTAAATGTACCAAAAAAATCTGCATTACGAGAAAAAATATTTTCGTTGCATTTCAACTATGCGAATTTGAATATCGTCTATCGTGAATCGGCAAACGCGAAGTTTCATTCCATTTTGACCATGCAAACTTCGATTTCGCATAGTTAGAATGCAACAACATATATTATTTTATTGAAATATTTCTTTTATTGAAAGTAATTAAAAATATATAGTGGCAATCCAACAACTATATATTTTTATTTAATTTCCGAAATTTCCCTTAGCCGTTTTACGCTACGCAATTCAGGCCAACATTTTTTAAGATCTTCAGCAATCTGTAAGCCTAATCTGTCAAATATGAATTCGGATAATAATAAAAATAAGGAATTATAAATAATTTTTGTTGCATTTCAACGATGAAAACTTTAATTTTGCATAGTTGAAATGCAACTATACATATATATACTTTTTCGCTACGAAAATCTCGCCAGCATTTTTTAGGCTCCTCGGCAATCTCCAAGTCTAATCTGCAAAATATGAATTCGAATAACAATAAATATAAAGAATTCCAAAGAATTTTCCTTGCACTCCAACGATGCAACCGCAATACAATATTATATCATGGATTTGCAAAAATCAATTTTCGTTGCATTTCGACAATTCAAACTTCAATTTTGCATAGTTGAAATGCAACTATATATATTTTTTATTTCATTTTGAAAATTTCCTTCAGCCGTTTTACGCTACGAAAATAACGCAAACATTTTTCAGGATCCTCAGCAATCTCCAAGCATAATCTGCCAAATACGAATTTGGATAATAATAAAAACAACTAGTTCTAAATAATTTTCGTTGCACTCCAACGATGCAAACTTCAATACCATATTATATCATAAATTCGCACAAATCAATTTTCATTCCATTTCGACGATGAAAACGTTAATTTTGCATTGTTAGAATGCAGCTATGTATTTTTTAAATTTAATTTCCAAAATTTCGTTTAGAAGTTTAAAGCCACGAAAATCACGCCAACATTTTTAGGATCCTCAGCAATCTTGAAGCCTAATCGGCGATATATTAGGTGTAGTAAAAAGAAATCCATTATTTTTGCATGAAACTGAAGTCACAAATAATGGATTTTTTTTCACTAAACGTAATACAAAATTGGATAATAATAAAAACAAAAAATTCTAAACAATTTTCGTTGCACTCCAACCATGCAAACTTCAACCCCATTTTACTCGATAGGTGTCTCGGGATCATTCGAATCACTTTCCTAAGCTCGAGTAATTTCGATGTCTCAAGATGAGTGGGCTACCCTGTGCATCTAGACGTCGCACTGTGTCCATAGAATTAAGATGTTCGTATACGCGAGGGATGGCGTCACAAGGCATCTAAATTTCAGCAAACGATAGAGCACGTGACCCAGTTCCTAAGATCTTGGAAACATGGACGAGGTTTATTCCCAACGTACCTATAGTTGGGTGCATATGGAAACCGTGCGCTTGAAAAGCATATTCTCAGCTGCATACGTCCGATCTATAGGTATACACATTAACGTGTGTATACGACCGTAGGAGAAGCACGCGGGCGTTTGATTCTCTGCACTCGTTGGACGCGACATGTGCTGCGCTGTTCCTGATGCCTGCAAACTCAGATCGCAGTCATAATATTTAGAGACCATGGAGCGGGGGCGTAACTGCACGAATACGTACAGAGCCGCACACATGGACACTGCAAACCCAAAGGCGCAAGCTCGCGATGTTAAATTTGACATTTGTAGGTAATGCTTACATTACCAATGAGGGGTAACATCTTACCTGTATTGTAGAATTGTAGTGAACGTATGGTGCTTTTTTCTGTTCGCATGACATTAAGGCTTTATATACACTTGTGATGGTCGGAAAAATGGAATTTTTTTTTATTGCATATTCTTTAAGTACAATATCCCAAGAATATTCTCACCAAATTTCATAAAGATGGGAGCATTAAGGCAGGATTCTACTTTGAAACTTTGAAAAGGCTAAATTGGATGAAAACACCCATCTGGAACACGTCGAAGGCATATTATATGGCCCAGGCATCGCTGATTGAGGGTAAGATAATTTTTTCTACGATTTATCACTCACCAAAACTTTAAACGCGTTTTTCTCGAAACGACATTTTCAAGTACCGTGGTCGTGATAACTCAAAAAGTACTGAACCGATCCTTATGAAATTTGGAACACATATTCTATATGTGTGTACCAACCGACCTAACTACAATCAACTTAAAATTTTGATTAGAACTATTTTTTTATTGTAAAAAAAGACCGAATAAAAACGCATTTTTTTTTCGTATTTTAGCCGCCATTTTGTTAATTTTGCACGTCTATAAAATATTCTAGTTAGGTCGGTTCCTGAAGACATACTGAACATGAAACTATTTGATTTTTTTGTTTCAGACCATCCGTCGGGAAGATTTCACGACCACGGCAACGGTACCTGCTTTTCGAGGCGTTGGCTTTAAACATATTTTACGTGTACAAAAAATGAATAAAATACATTAAATTTTTTTTTTTATGTACTTAAAGAGTGTATTTATTGAACAGTTTAAACCCCATATCGATATCTTCAATAGTATTCTCAGAAAAAATTCACGAAAATAGCGTTTTTTTCATGGTTTCACAGTAGAATCCTGCCTTAAATTCGCAGTTATAGGTATTTCAACCAGCAGTTGAAATACGGCTGCAGAGGATGCAGACGGATTTCTGTATGGCCCTGGAATCGATAACTCCATGTTAGTATGAATAAATTTACTTTAGGTGTAAAAGAAACATACTTGAATCTTAAGGGGTGAGATGCAGTCAGAGGCGTGAAAAAACGAGCATTTTCAATAATTGTTTTTTATAGTAATTGAGTTTGTTTTACAAAAGTGGTTACGCAGACTTTTTATGTAGTATTTCAATTTGACTTGTACAAATTTTCAAAGAAAAATATTGATTATTTATAAAAATATCGCCATTTTTGTTGGACTCCATTCGGCATGTAGTGCTTTGCGGTGACCATCATAAAGTTTTACTGGATCATCTGAAATCAAAAAACCCAAAAAATTATTAGTTTAATAATAAATCTAGTCTTAACTAGATAGCTTTCGATTTTCAACAAACAAATCGCTCGTTTATTGTTTAAAAAAATAGAAATTTTCAAAAAAAATAAAAATACTCCGATTAAGGACTAGTTTTTAAAGCTATTAATAAGCACACCAAATTTCATCAAAATACATCGAGTGGTTTTTTAATTATAGTGGTCACCGACTTGAAAAACATGGTTGCGAGAAAAACGCGATTAAAGTTTTTCGATGTGGATACTGTATTATATTTATGTTAGTAAAATTTTGAGCACGATGAATAAAGCTGAACTTTTTTTATGTATTTTGATCCGCTGAATCCAAACATCACAATTTTTTGCCGAAAAGTCGAGCATTCAATTGTTTATAGCCAATTGTTAAAGCAATTTTTCAAAAAATTAAAGTTTTTCGGGATGAATTATTTTTTTTTTACATTTTAGGCCATTTTAAACTGAAAGTATCCTTTATAAAATTTTGCTAAACTTCATAGTTATACAGTAATACATTTTTTTTTATTCCCGAAAGAGTTTTCCAATTTTACACTTGATTTATGTATAGAAATACTAATTAAAACATTACTTACATCGAATCATGAATTCCTGGCCCATACAATAGGGCTTCTGTCGATGTGGAAGCTTCCAAAATATCAATTTGTTGTCTTCGAAGCATTTTGCCTTCCCGGGTATTATTGTTAATAATAGGGGTGAGTCGTCAAAACCGGTTGCTTGCAGCTGCCGTCCGCTACCTGCCATGGGGACCCGACGCCCCTTTACTAATTGTGCGATATCCCGGAAACTATTGATCGGATTGACTTGAAATTTTCAGGGTATATTTTCGAAACATCATACTTCAAGAAAATATATTTAAAAAATCGATTTTTTGAAAATTCTTACTGCATCTCACTCCTTAACAATACTAAATGTAACAAATAAGACAAAGTTACCTAAGGGTAACTTGGTCAAATTTCATTACTTCAATTTTAATATTTGCTTCACATAGTCTTGAATATGTATACATTGAGAAAATGCAAGAAAATCGATTTTGCATTGTGAAAAATACAAAAAAATCGATTTTGCATTTTGAAAACTGCAAGAAAATTCATTCACGACAAACGGACGAATTAGTTTCCGAATTTCGAGCGCTGGCCGAACTTCGTCATGGTAATTTAGTCGAGGACGAGAGCTCGATGCACCATGGTGAAGCTTGGATTGAGATAACGTGACGAAATTGACTTTAAAAAAATTACGGAAAAAAGCAGAACGAAGAGCAAGCAACCCTTCATCGCCCACCTGAAAATTCGATCCCGACTTCATTCGCTATTCTCCCGAACCTCCAAGAAAATCTGAAAAATCGCCAACTTCCTCTTCGTATGTATGCTGAAACCCAAGCAAATCGAATACCTCGTTGCTCCGAGGTTATGCACGAATCTCAATTTCCCTCGGAGCTTATATACGTTTTGTCCCGGTCCACAAGTTTCCGCTACATTTCTCTTTTGAACTCACTCAGCTGCAGAGACTTGATGGCAAGGGAAAAAAACAACCAAAAACAACAACATCGACAATACTAGCAAGAAGACTAAAAGTGTATATCTGGGAAGGGAGATGAAGATGGGCCAAGCGGTTGGAATGTAGTGCTTGCAGCCGTGTGAGTAGTTCAGTGCGCGGATGTACGTATGAACATATATATATATATATATATATATATATATACAGGGTGTCTTGTTATAAGGGGATAATCCTGCAACTGTCGATAGGTCAGATCATGTCCTACTATATGCTGAAATTTAAGTTTAGTAAAGGTCCCATGGTTTTCGAGATTTTGGGCTTAAGAAGTTAGGCCACAGTAACGGGTATAAAATTATGTGCGAATTTAACAAATTTTTTGCGGTATGAAAAAGTAATTCACTCATAAAATTAATTACACATCTATTTAGTCTGAATATCAAGCTGTTAGAAAATATATCATTTTTTTTCGATGCACAAAATGGCCGACTACTAATATTTTCTTTTGTTACTTTTCCAATTGGCGTGACAAACAATTTCAACAATTTTGACTCGATTTACTTCAAATTTAAAAGTTATGTTCCTTATTGCATTTCGCAGAAAAGTACGTTCGGAATTTCTAATTAATCGAAAAATGTTCAATTTATGAGCCGTTTTATACGAAATTGTTCACTGAAAATTCAGTTCAAATACCTACAATTGTGAATAAAATAATCTTTTTTTAATTCCTCGCGTACTTCTCTAGGTATTCTAATGTAGGTGGACGAGAATTTTTGTTTTTTTGTTCTAGGTCAAAAACTGTGGATGCTAAATGTCACGCTGCGGAGCGCCTAAAAAAAGATAAGAAAAGAAAATATTAGTAGTCGGCCATTTTGTACATCGAAAAAAATATATATATATTTTAGATATTATCTATCAGCTTCATATTTATTCTAAATATATGTGTAGGGGAGACCGGGGCAAAATGGTATAGCGGGGCAAAACGGTACCGGGGCAAAACGGCACTGGGGCATAATGGGATCGGGGCAAAATGGGACAGAGAGGAGTGGAATATCAAATTGGGCAAAATGGGGCACACAGTCATTAATGCATTAATAGACTACACCAAACTTGCGAAGATTCTAACCGAATGATAAAAAATTATTATTTAAAGAATTTCATTAACAATTAAATTGTTCGAATCGAATTGTTACGCCAAACAAACCCGTTTTGCCCCGGTCCCATTTTGCCCCGGTCCTATTATGCCCCGCTATACCATTTTGCCCCGGTCTCCCCTAATTCATTTTGTGAGTTTTTGTGAGAATTTTGTGAGAAACACTTTTTCATACGAAAAAAATTGTTAAATTCGCACATGATTTTATACGCGTTACTGTGGCCTAACCCCTTAAGGCTGCTTTAAAAAAAAAATTATCTTCTTTTGGATTTTCGCATGCCAATTCTATAAATTATATGAATCGACAATAACTAAGCAACTTTTTTAAGTAATTCGCACGACGTGGATAGTTATTTTTTACACCGCAGGCTACTCAAGCCAGATGTTCGATTTTTTTAATGACAGTTCTGCATAATTTATTAACATTTTGTACAAAGTTCCCTTAACATTTGAGGTGAAAAAGACGACTTTTCTAGGTCAAATAAACAACCAAGAGTATTTGTTTAAAAACCGGTTCGAAGAAACTTATCATTTGAAGAAATGGCATGTGAAAAACCGAAAGCATATTACTTCTATCCCGAACAACGTGGGACTTTTACTACACTGAAATTCCAGTATACAGTAGGACATGATCTGACCTACTGCCAGTTGCAGGAGTAACCATTCATAACAGGACACCTTGTGTATATATATATATATATTGTAATTACCCGAAAAACGCCAAGAGAACTATCCGAGAAAAAATGCAATGCGCTTCTCGGCCGGGATTCGAATCCAGGACCTTTCGATTGCCGGTCGACTGCTCTGACCACTGAGATGAGACCACCGAGAGAGCCTTGATATTCGTAATGCAACGTTACAATATATATAGAGATTGACAACTATAAGGGTTTCCTCCGTAAGCATAGCAAAACGCTTCACAAGCAAAACGCTTATTTTCTGAATGTCGTGCGACAAGAATTGGCCGAGATATTCGAGTCCAAAGTCCGACACTGGGTAAACAATGACGCAGTAGTTGCCAGCACCTAGATCTTTTTTTTTTCTTCGGGTAATAAATATTAAACGAAATTTATTGATTCATATTATCGATTTGCAAAGCGAGTCTGTGTTAATTATTTTTTACCGAAAATAAAAATTTGCACAATAGAATGCACTTATCCGAAGGTGGTTCCGAAGCCGCGCTCGATCTGGCTTGCACGTTGCGCCCGAGCAACTACAGTGCGAGCTCTATTATCGGAACCTCCACGTAAGCAAGAGCCCCCCCACTATGTCCCGAATATCGATCGTTGTCGCGCGTGGTGGGAGAAGCGCCGGGCCCTATCGCGAGGCTCGAAGCATAGTACACTGCGTTCGGGTTGGATCAGGTGAACGTAGTGGGGCTAACTAGAGCCCCTGACATTGGTGCCGAGCGTGTTTGGCAACGTGGAGAGGGTAACGTCTGACCGTTCCGGACGAAATTAGGTTAGGAAACGGGTCGTTCTCTCGTCGAATGCAATATAGGCAATGAAAGAGGGCTTTGAGGGGTACGGACTAAGCTACTGCAGCTGCGCACCGTCCGCTTGAGTGGATGGTGCGCAACCTCCATTTTTGCAAGAGTGATGTGGCGCCGATCCCGCCGCTGTGCCGATATAGAGGTCGTAGTATACTGCGCCATTGATTACTACATGAACTTTAGTCGCGAATATCTCGCTCGATTTTTGTCACACGGCATTTAAAAAAAAAGCCTTTTGCTCGCAATGTCACGCACTATATGTTCACAAAGGGAGCCGTGATAGTTGTGAACCACCCTGTATACATCAATATATATCTATATACATACATAGACTGACGTATAAGAAACAATTTCGTGTATAAACGAATACGAATTTCTCATTGCTCGAGATTCCGTCGGCAGTTTTCCAGCGGGGATGGAAATGTACATACGTCCAACGTGTTTTGGAATAAAGCCAGCAGGCCCGAAGTCTGCAATGCCTTGTATTCGGGTTAAGCAGCAAGCGAAGTCTTACAGCCACATGCATGCAGATACATAAATACAGATAGATGGCGAAAAATAATTTTGAAAATGATCCCTTGCCCATATTCAACGTTACCCAAACGCCAGTGTCTCCAAAATCGTCCATAGACCTAACCATGTTTATATGAAGGTCATTTCAAGGAACATCGTGTCCCCAAAATGAAAAATCCATTGGAAAAAAAATTGTAAGGATCATCCGCGAAACAGTCTATGGGCTGATTGCCAACGTTACATAGATATAACGGGTTCGAAATATGCTTTTCCCGTATATATTCGTGTGTTTGAGTGTATACATGTCCTATAGGAAGTTTGACGAGAGATGTACCTCTTGGGCGATCAAACGGTCTGTCGCCGCCGCGAGCTACTACACATACACGGCAGTGGGAAGGACGTCGTCGACGACGACGAGAGTTTTTATTAAAAACTCCTCGACATACGTACACAGGCGAGTTAGATCGCGGATGACGTCGAACGAATATTCTCGTGATGCGGAGAATATCGGGGTGGAAAAGAGAGAACGATGAAATGAGAGAGAGAGAGAGAGAGTGTGTGTGTGTGTGTGTGTGTGTGTGTGTGTGCATGTGTGTGTGTGTGCATGTGTGTGTGTGTGTGTGTGTGTGTGTGTGTGTGTGTGTGTGTGTGTGTGTGTGTGTGTGTGTGTGTGTGTGTGTGTGTGTGTGTGTGTGTGTGTGTGTGTGTGTGTGTGTGTGTGTGTGTGTGTGTGTGTGTGTGTGTGTGTGTGTGTGTGTGTGTGTGTGTGTGTGTGTGTGAGAGGGGGGGGGGAAGAGAGAGAGAGGCAAAGAGACGTCCTGTAGAACGTCAGATAAGGAGTTTGCGGCCCTTTTTACCTTCCCTTCGATGCGACTCCAACGATTCACCCTCCTTTCTCCTTTACCCTGCAGCTCGAAGTTAAAACGAAGTATTCCGAATATTCTCCAGGATATTACCCATTGACGTGAACAGGCCGACTCTCGCGGTTAGGCATATTTTCATTCCCATTTTCCGAAAAGATCTCTTTGGCCCACCCCCCGCCGACGGCGGATTATGTATCGTTCGTTGATTTTTCAGCGGCTCAAAGACGTAAGAGCAGCGCGGCCTTGACTAAAAAAAATGGGAAACGCTTCCTGTGCGACGGCGAGCTGGAACTTAGAAAAGGAGTTGCATATCTAGGACGAAATAAGAAGAAAATGCCAGACGCGGTGGAGAGTGCGGAGGGAGGTCAACCAAAGGAGAGAGACAGAAAAATATTCAGATAATAATCATAACAATCCAAGTAATAAAAATAATAATAATAAATACAAATAACAATCATAATAAATACAAATATTGATAATAATAAATACAAATAATAATGAAGCTCGTTTGCATGATCTGTAAGAAAAAATATAAAGGGGAATAGCATGTGAGGGAGGCCTATGTATAAACACCCTCAACCTTCTCTTGACACACTTACATTTGACCACGGCTCGGGCACACTGGAATAATTTGACCCGGATGGTACTTCATCCACCTGCCCTTAACCGAACCTTCGGTCGGTTTTTAGTGGAAAAAATCTGGGATAAATTTTGAACATATCTCAAGGGGTTACGCCTAGTTGGAATTCTTGACCAAAATCGATTTTTCGTTTTCGACAGATTCTTATAATATTACCTTTGAAAAATATCCTACGAAAATGTTAAGTTGGTCCATTGAAAATTGGGGGAGTTATGAGCGTCTACAGGTAGGTCCGGCGTATATGCCTATGTATTTATTGACGTAAAACTATAAACGCGTTTTTCTCAGAATGACTTTTTCAGAATCGGTGACGAAAATATCTCAAAAAAACTAACTCGATTTGCTTTAAATTTCATAGATATTCTTTGTATATCAAAAGGCAGTCCTTAATCGAAGGATTATTGTTTTCAATGCGTACTTTTTTTTATATCAAGGAGAATGGAGTATTTTTTTCACCGAAATTTCGACGATCACTTTCGATCGGCGATCATTTTTTCAAAAATCATTATTTTATTGAATCCTTCAACCAAAGACTGGATAATGCGGTACAAAAACTAAATTCATTTGGTTCTTCAATTTCAGATTATTTGGTCCCGAGCAGGAGTGTTCACCGCGAAGGACCTTTTTTGCACAGCGATCCGTGCAATTTACTTTATCTCCGTCGTTTATAAATATTTCCCAATAAAACAATTGTCATAGATACTTGATATAATACGCTTTACTATGAAAAAAAAGTTAAAAACCTGCATTTATTTCCCAAAAAAATATTCACGAAAACACATATTTTTTCCGGCCGCGAACTAGGTGTACACCGTTAATGTGTCTGCATAATTAAAATTCGGAAAGTGTAAAATTGAATTGTTGTAAAGAATTATTTTAAACTTTCAATTTTAGGAGACGAGAAATTTGTTTTAAATTTGCCCGGATCCAAATGACCCAGTGTGTCAAAGAAGGTATGCCATCGAAATGAAAACTACTGTTACTACTAAAATTACCACTAACTACTACATAAAATAACAATAACAAATCCAAACAATAACAACAATAATAATAATACTGAATACAAGGGCGGGGGGGGGGGGAGAGAGAGAGGGAGAGGGAGAGAGAGATATTGAAAAATATTCAGACAGAACAGCAGCCAGGACGTTGAAACCCGGCCAGATAGTCCCGCGGAGTCAGTTCACGAGTGAGCGAGCGTTTAATAATACGCGCGATAATTCACGGAGCTGTGACAGCGCTCGTTGCTGCCCTGCACGCCATATACCCCATTGTCCCAAAGCGCATCGCGAACAAACCGCGAACGCAAGTATACACGTGTGTGTGCGCGCGCACGTACCAGATATCGCATACCTGACGCAAAACACAGATCTATGGATCGCTCCTAGTCGAAGTGTCGTAGCCACAGTCGTTTTAAATATTGCCCTACGTGAGATACGCCCTTTTGACTCTTATTGTCAGCTAATTCTCTTCACGCGTGGGCCTCAACGGGCGCTTGTCGACAGACCTCTGTAAGGGCGTAAGTGTTACGTGAGCGACGCCAGTTCGTCAATCACACCCGTGCACGCACCTATGCGAACGATTTCGCAAATTCAGTCTCCGACATACGCAACAGACGTACTCGGGACACGGCGGACAAGGGATGAGGGCGTTGGCGCCCGTTTATGCGAGAGCAGCTTGACAAGAAGAACGGGTTTCACCTATGACCATGTCAGGTGATCGTGGCGACGATATTCTATTCTGGCTTCCATGCTATTGTATGTCCCGTCTACTCGCGGGAACAACGGATTTGAGCGAGCAGACTGGCTTATGCGAAGTAGGTAAAAATTTTAGTTTGTACGAAGAGAATTTAATTTTTGTTAGTTTTTCAAATTTAATTTTTTATGTTGATCTTTATGTTTATTTTTAATTTCCATTTTTAGTTTTTATTTTTTATGTTAATCGTAATTTTGGATTTTGCTTTTCAATTTTGAGTTTGAATATTATTATAGTTTTCAATTTTCATTTTCAATTTGAATTCTGAATTTGAATTTTCAATTTTCACTTTCATTTTCAATTTTTACTTGAATTTTTAGTTGTCAATTATCATTCTCAATTTTTATTTTAGATTTTAATTCTTAATATTAATTTTCCATCTACATTTTCAATTTTAACTTCCAATTTTCATTTTTACTTTAAGTTTTTAATTTATTTTAATTTTTAGCTTCCAATTCTCGATCAATTGTTCAACGTGACCTCGGGAAAACTCGTTTAAAGATCTAAAAAATCGAATTGATTTATGGAACTATGATTGTAGTTTGTATAAATGAATTTTCTTTTTGAATTTTTTCTCCTGGATTTTCAATCAATTTTAACGTTTATATTTTCATATTTTTTTATATTTAATTTTTTTCTAGTTATACTTTTTGTTTTTATTTTTTATTTTAATCGCAATTTTGGATTTTGATTTCCAAGTTTTGAGTTTGAATATTCGTTTTCAATTTTCAATTTTAATTTTCAATTTGAACTCTGAATTTTAATTTTCCATTTTCATTTTCAATTCTCATTTCCGTTTTCAATTTTTATCTTAAATTTTAAACGTCAATCATAATTCTCAATTTTTATTTTTGATCTTAGTTCTTAATATTAATTTTCAATCTGTATTTTCAATTTTTGTTTTCAATTCTTAATTTCAATTTTCATTTTTACTTATAGTTGTTAATTTTTTATTTATTTTTATTTTCAATTTCAATTCTCAATTAATTTTTTAACCTGACTTCGGGAAAACTCGTTTAAAGATCTAAGAAATCGAATTGACTTATGCAACTATAATTGTAATTTGTATAAATCAGTTTTCTTTTTTTTTTTTTCATATTTTCTACTTTATTCCCAATCACTTTTGATCTTTATATTGTACTTTCAAAATACGTACAAATTAATACTCTACTAGGAGTAAAATAAATTTCTGCCTGATGCATCTCAAGCAATGAATCTTGATTTTGTCAGAAAAAGAACCCCTGGAAATGACGTATCGAAATATAGATCTTTTTATGCCCCCCCCCCCGCTCTAACTCCTTGGATGCAATCTTGGTTGTCATCGTCGAAAAAAACGAAAAATCAGAGAGGAGAAGAAAAGTCGAGCATTTCGTGCGCTAGCTCTGACGTCATTGATTCGACGATAAGAATCCGGATGTCCAATTATAAAGCTCACGCAAATAGCGTAAAAGAACCTTTTCGAGAAATCGATATCGCGAATGTCGCACAAGCCCGAGTCACTGACGTTTCTCTTCCACTTGGTGAAAATAGCAAAGGTCCTTACGTGAACTCAAAGAAGATACGTAGCGTATTGAGTGCGTCATTGCTGGGTATGCAGCGTAAAATTGACAACAAAAAAAGAGAACAAAAATCACGCTCGCGGCGTACGGGAAGCTTCGCGGTTAAAGGGCACTTCGATGCGAGTGCATCGCAGCGCCTTTAAAAGTACAGCCGACATTTGTGGAAGCGTCGATAGAAAACACGAGGATATTCGCAGCACGGGCTGATTTGTCAGCTGCAATGACGAAAAATCTTCGGGATATAAAAAATGCCAGGAGCAAAGGGTTAGTGATATCTGACGATAAGAATCTGCGCGCGATAAAAATGCCGAGCTTAGAATCGTGCACGGGCCTACACGAAAGCACGAGCCGCGCAGATATCCTTTCGTTCACGTGAACGGAAGTGGGCGAGAAAATCCGCGGACTGACGAAAACCTCGTTGGTTGACTTTTTACTCAACACATTTAACCCTATCGCAGATCATGCTTACCGTGTGCTAAAGAGAGAGTGAGAGAGAGAGAGAGAGAGAGAGAGAGAGAGAGAGAGGGAGGTCAAAAATCCACTTCAGGGTTGGGAGTAAAGTACAGCATTACATCAACGCGTTATCGGTCGTACGTGTGGCACGCGATAATTGAAATAATACTAAATAAGCCAGGTAATTATAGTCTACGAGCGGCGAGAGAAAGAGAGAGAGAGAGAGAGAGAGAGAGAGAGAGAGAGAGAGAGAGAGAGAGCGGCAAGGGGGGCGGCTCGTTGGATGCCCGTGGAGACTCGTATATATATAGATATATATATATATATATATATAAGTTCATCCTTTCATGCACACGCGTATGCATATGAGTGCACGAAGGCATCGCGATGAACTCCGAGTTACGCGTTCTTTCGGCACAGAGGGCGAGAGAGAGAGAGAGAGAGAGAGAGAGAGAGAGAGAGAGAGAGAGAGAGAGAGAGAGAGGAGAGAGAGAGAGAGAGAGAGAGAGAGAGAGAGAGAGAGAGAGAGAGAGAGAGAGAGAGAAAAAGAGAGAAAGAGCGACGCAAAGGGCGGAAGACAAGCCGGAAGTGCGGAAAAGGCAAGGAAGAAGGCGCGTCGCTGAATAAAAACAGGAAAAAAGAGAAAAAAGCAGGACGAAGACGAAGAAAAATTTATTTACGATCGTCGTTTTTATTTCTCACCCAGCAATCCACGCACGCCACCGGTATTTGCGACGGAGGTGATCCCCAATATATATATATGTATATAAGTATATCAATATATAAATATAAATATATATATGTTAGGCTGGTAAAAAAAAATAATAATTTTTTTTTTCGCGGTTCTCAACGGAAAATGTTACTACGTTATGAAAAAGTAATTCATACCAAATTTGAGAGGTCTAAACATTTCTTTAGGTAGTGCTGAAACGACTTTTACTCATTGTTTTCGATATATCGTCAATTTTTTTTCTACATTTGTTTTTTTATTCCAAAACAACATATTGCTCCAAAAAAACACGGATACCTGTCAGACGTTCAGTAATGTAAACACCGTGTTCTTGTTCACCAAG
Organism: Ophion costatus; assembly: GCA_951751655.1. NCBI lineage: Eukaryota > Metazoa > Arthropoda > Insecta > Hymenoptera > Ichneumonidae > Ophion > Ophion costatus. The sequence continues at coordinate 6,012,518 of OX632359.1, forward strand.
TGGTTGATATAATTTTCACAACCGAATTACATATATTGATTCTTTATCTGCAAATACAAATTGTTTGTGATAAAAAAAATATTTAAATCAAAAGTGTGTATTGCTACAGAAAGAATTAAATCAAGACTTACATTGGATCACGCACTAACATTTTCTGCATAGAGATGAAAAACATTTTATACTCCGATAATCGTGAAGAAAAACATGGAAAAGGCGTTTGAGAACTAAGAAATCATTTAGAACCCTCAGATTTTGCAAAACTTCCTTTTTCTTAACATACTTCAATTTTCCGTTGAGAAAAAAAATCGATTTTTTTTAACCACCCCAATATATATATTTATATATATGTATATATACACACACACACATAGTGCGATCCCACGCCCCGATATCTAGCTACTTTCGCAAATCTATTCATATACAGACCACGTATACATTACACTGACTACTTGTAAAACGAAAGGGCATGACCCCCGACCCCGCCCCCACTCACGGTCTGACGTCCAAAGTATTATGTGGTTTGCACTATTTTACCTGAAAGTCCTCGAAACCTACCTACATGCATTCATATGCAAACGTTTTCTTTTTTCTTCTTCCAATATTGTTTGCCCACGCGAGGGACTCCCGTATGTCAAAATCGATTGAGGCCGACTCAGGGAGGAACGATTAGAAGTCCAGCTATCGTTATTATCCTGCTGGTAATAATGGTAACTGAACTAACGGATCATTAGCTTCTGGCCGGAGAAAAAAAGAATGTTTGTGATTTTTTTTGGGAAAACATGTACAAATTTACAATATTTTTTGTCAAAGAGTACGGTTTTGAGTATCTTTTATTATTATGGTATTGAAACATACTTATAAATGTGGTAGATACAATGATTTGTGCAGACCGCTTTTTGGAAATCGTCCTTCGCGGTGATTACTGCTGAATGAAATTATCTGGGGTAAAAATTCAGTATTTTATCAAATCCTACGGGCAAACGGAGGATTTGATAAAATATTGATTTTCGAAAAATGGTCGCAGTCCAAAGTTGTAGTATCGATTTACGGTGAAAAAACACTCCATTTTCGTTGAAAAAAAAATCTCTGCAGGGAAAAATAAATTCCTTCGTTCAACGAATTTCACGCAGTTGTTTATCTGTAAAAAAAGCTTGTAAAATTTGACTTTGACACGCGCAGTGATTTTCGAGATATCGTGGTCACCAATCTTGAAAAATTCATTTTGAGAGAAAGATTTTAAAAGTTAATTCGACTTGAAATTAGGATGAACTCAAAATTTCCCGGGGATATTTTCGGAATGTTATATTTTGAGAATCCGTCGAAAAACAAAAAAATTAATTCTCACCTAGGTGTGAGTTGTTAATAAAGTGGTTATTATTAACCACTTTATTGTGGTTCATAATAACCACTATATTTCCCTATATTTAGATGCTTATGAACGGTGGTATTGATGGTAGTACCTCTCAATTAAATGTATAAATTATCAGGTATTAATTATATCAGATCAATTATAGGTATTAGTGGTAGTACCTCTCAAAATAATCGAATGCTTTATTTTTTCAATATATTATTCATTAGCATCCATCTATGGTGGGCTTAGTCAACCCGCGTCATTTTTTTGCGGTGTAGAGATGTCCATTTATGTCCATTATTCATATTTACATTTGCATACAGTATTGATATTTGGAATCAGCTATCGAATAAAAATAAAAACCTACCAAAATCATTTATTCCCATATATACAGGGTGTCCTCTTATGAATGTATAATCCTGCAACCGTCCATAGGTCGGACCGTGTCCTACTACATATATGGAACTTCAGTTCAGTAAAGTTCAGTAAAAGTCAGTAAAAGCCATTTCTACCCATGATAACTTTTTACCCGGTTGAAAAAAAATATTCTTGCTTATTTGTTTTTTCTATAAAAGTCTTCTTTTCGACCTTGAATGTTAAAAAAAAGCTTTATGAAAAAATACCTTATGCAAAATTTCATAGAAACCAACTCGAACATCTGACTTTAATAAAAATGTACTACGCATATCGTGCCGACTACTTTAAAAAGTTCCTTCGTTATTGACGATTAATATCATTTGTAGAAATGGCATGCGAAAAACCAGGAGCAGATGTTTTTTTTCAAAGAAATAATAAAAATCCCAAAATCTCGAAAACCCTGAGACTTTTACTGAACTAAAATTCCAACATACAGCAGGACATGACCTGACCTATCGAAAGTTGCAGGATTATCCATTCATAACAGCATGTCCTGTATACCCTGGCGGTCGGCGTGCGTGTGATTCGAGTTCACGTGAATTTCAAGCAACCTAGTTAAAAATAAATGAATTTTCGCGGTGACAGAAATTTTTCTTTTGCGGTCGTGACATGTTGAACATTTCCAGGCCATCAGAAGGGAATGTTTTGGGCGTTTGGACGCGTTTCTTGGGTTTTTTTGGGGAAAAAAATTAGCGGAAAATGGTTGAACGTCTCCCTCCCCCCCCCCCCCCCCTGGCTATTCTCTCGCACCCTCGCTTGTTTTCTCTCTTCCTGTTTACTCTTGCGTTGTAGGTGGAAGAGAAAAATACGAGCGACGAAAAGCTAAATTTTTCATCTCCATGTCTCTCTCTCCCTCTCTCTTGCTCTCTCTCTCTTTCTCTCTCTCGCTCGCTTCATTTCTTCGTCTTTCTCTCTCCACGTTCTATTCGTGATATTTGGCAATATTGCCAAATATCAAACCTAGAAATACTACGCGAATCGTTGGAATAGCTATTTTTCATTTTTCTAATTAAATGTGAACATTCATTAAATAGTTTACAAATGGAAAATTTTAGTTATTACGAATGATTTTTTTTGCATATGTTAAAACTGTAAATTGTACAGGTCTCAAGTATGATCAGTGGAATGGCTAGTGTGAAACGATAGAACTACCTTAAAGGGACTTTCGCTCACCAGCGTTTAATATTTTCGAAATTTTCTTTCCTATTCTCTTTGCCTCTCTCTCTCTCCTCCCTCGCTCTCCTTATATATATATATATATATATAATTTGAAATATATATTTGAATTGAATTTATAAATATATAAATGAAATTTATCTTATTGATTCTGAGAATTTTATATATATATATATATATATATATATATATATATATATATATATATATATATATAATTCTCAGAATCATTAAGATAAATTTCATTTATATATTTATAAATTCAATTCATAATGATCATTCTCAGGATCATTAAGATAAATTTCATTTCATAAGAATGATATATATATATATATATATGTATATATATATGTATATATCATTCTCAGAATCATTAAAATAAACTTCATTTGGTGATGAAGATCAACGGGACTCTCTTCCCTCAAACTCTTTGTAGGATAAAAAATATAATTTAATTAGCGGATGCGAAGTGGAATGCGGTGGGAATGTAATAAGGGGAAAGGAGCCCTTACAATGCAATCTACAATAAAAAAATATATATATGCATCAATCAATTCATAAAAATAACCTGAACCCGTTAAAAAAAATCAACAGTTTTTCTACTCTTTGCAGAAGGAAAAATATAAATTAAAGATTCAATCAAAAATATATTAAAGGATGAGAGTCCCGTTGATCTTTTTCAACAAATCAAATTTATTTTAACACAGACGAAATCGACAACGATCGAGAAATTGATCACAAATGAACGCATTGACGTTATCGTTTATTAATCTTCTCCCTTTTTAGTCGCTCTCTCTCACGCCCATCTTCAATCGGGTCTCTCTCCAAACTCCTTTTTCATTGTCTCCTTCCTTCCAAATTTTTCAAACAACCCGCTCCTTGACACTTGTTCCTTCGGCCTCGTCCCCGTTTATTTTTCCCTCGTTATACTCTTTTCTTTTTTGATATTTTGGCCATTTTGTAAAAGTGCAATACAAAGTCTAATATTTTTTATATTTTGGCAATATTGTAATAGTCACGAACATCCAAAAAGGACAACTGAAAACATTTTTTTTTTCCCGGAAGGAATTAACAGTAAATGTGAAAAAAAAACATTTAATTTTTTACATTTTTACGTTCTCCATGCGAAACATCGTATTTACCGTAAAATAAAACACAAGTCGACGGATCCTTCGGCTTACGGAGCTCGTGGATTTTCTCCCTCGTCGAGTAGGCGACTCGTTATAATTAAAAGGGGTTACCCCCACTTGCGATTTGAAAAAAAAACGATTTTTTTATTGTATTTTTTTGAAGTATAAGTATCTGACAATATGACCTGAAAATTTCAAGTCGATCCGAACAAAATTGACTGAGATATGAGCGTTGAAAGAGAAGAATCCGTGAATTGAAGAACTGAAATTGAAACTTTAAACGCGTTTTTCTCAAAATGGCATTTCTGAAGTCGGTGACCAAGATTACTCGAACACTAATGAACCGATCTTCTTGAAATTTTGCAGGCTTATTTGATACATAAAAATGTAGTCTTTATCGTTCGATTTTTTTTTCGAAAAAAATGGCCGTTTTATAGCCAAAAAACGGCCGTTTTTTTCGTTAAAATCGAACCATTAACTTTGACTGTCCACCATTTTGTGAAAAATGAATATTTTTTAAAATCCTTCGATAAAAGACTAGTTTATACTTATATTTGACTAAATCCATCCGCATTTTTTGTCAGTGATCCACTTCACCGCAATGTTGGTCACCGCAAACCGTGTATATAAAAACATTATTTCATTGACGGCCATTTGCCACTAAAAAATGTAATATTTTTCAATAAAAAAATTACTGAAAGTTCTTCAAGATGTGTCCTTTAAGATGGTATATTGATCGATTAAAAAAGTTTTGTAGTTTTCTTTAAAAAAATTCATGAACAACGCCTTTTTTGCGCTACAAGTGGGGGTAACGCGTTAATTCTGGATGCGTAACTCAAGCGTCGAGGGACGTATGGTCTTTTATCCTCGATGTAATCGAGCAAACGCGTATTTTCCATAGGACAGAGACGTTGAACACACGAAGGAGACTCGTTAAAGCGCGGGCTGGGCGCGCTATGAAATATTAATATAGATATGAATAGCGTGTAAATGCGTGGATATGTATAAATTCCTTGGGCGCAAACGGGCAGGGCCCGTATCGATTAACATGTGAAGCCATGACAGTTGAGCTCTTTCGTCGCTCAGCAGTCGATAAGCGCATTTATACGCAAATAAACGTATGCGTAAATACGTACATAACCTTTCAAAAGTATTGTATCACTTTGAGAATCACATTTTAACCTGAGACGACAAGGAATTTTTTTTTTAGAATAATCCAACTATGCAAAATTGAAAATAAATTTTTCTTCCACCCACGTAATTTTATTGAAGAGTCATCATTGCACGTATATTTGTGAAAATTGGCGACAGAAGGAAATATTTACGTGTGGAAAAAACGGTATCCGGTTGATGGAAAACACTTCGCAAACGAAAAAATTGCTGATTTTCATGATTTTTTTTTTTAAGGGAAGATTTCTTCGTTATTTTTTAGACTTATGGTATGTTCTATTGCTATTTTTGGCTGTTGCGTGGTTTTTTAAACTAAATCTCTTTTAATGGCGAAGGTATGGCACGATCTTTTAAGGGATGAGATGCAGTCAGAGGCGTGAAAAAACAAGCATTTTCAATCATTTTTGTTTTCATAACAATCAAGTTTGTTTTACAAAAGTGGTTACACAGACTTTTTATGCTATATTTCAACGTGACTTGTACAAATTTTGAAAGAAAAATATTGATTATTTATAAAAATATCGCCATCTTTGCCGGACCGCCTTCGGCATGTAGTGCTTTGCGGTGACCATCATAATATTTTACTTGATAATAAATCTAGTCCTTAATCGAGCTTTTTTGCAAAAATTAATAAATTGGCGGCTTCCGACAGATAACTTTCGATTTTCGACCAAAAAATCGCTCATTTATTGTTAAAAAAATAGAAATTTTCAACAAAAATGAAAATCCTCTGATTAAAGACTAGTTTTTAATGCTATCAGTAAGCACACGAAATTTCATCAAAATCCATAGAGTGATTTTTTGAGTGTAGGGGTCACCGATTTGAAAAACATATTTGCGAGCAAAACGCGTATAAAGTTTTTCGATGTGGATACGGTTTTACTATATGTCCGTAAAATGTTGAGTTGGATGGATGAAATTAAACTTTTTTTCGTGTATTTTAATCCGCCGAATCCGAATATCACAATTTTTCGCCAAAAAGTCGAGCATTCAATTGTTTAAAGCCAATGGCTAAAACAATTTTTAAAAAAATTAAAGTTTTTCGGGTTGACTTTAAAAAAAAAATATTTTTGGGCAATTTTGAAACGAAAGTATTTTTTATAAAATTTTGCTAAAGTTCACAGTTTTTGAGTAATACATTTTTGAAACTTTCTGAAAGAGTTTTCCAATTTTACACTTCATTTATGTATAGAAATACTAATTAAAAAATTACTTACATCGAATAATCAATTCCTGGCCCGCACAATAGAGCTTCTGCCGTTTTGGAAGCTTCCATCATATCAATTTGTTGTTGTCTTTGAAGCATTCTGCTTTCCCGGCTATTATCGTTTGCGCGTTTGTCAGCTACGCCTATACGTTGAGCCATGGGGGCCCGACGCCCCCATTGGAATATCCCGGAAACTATTCATCGGATTGACTTGAAATTTTTAGGGAATATTTTCGAAGTATCATACTTCAAGAAAATGTTTAATAAATCGATTGTTTAAACATTCTGTCTGCATTTCACCCATGACCCCTTCGTGGTCACCCGGGGTCAAAATGACCCCAATCGTAACCTTGAGCCAAAATTACTATCACTTGATGGTGGCCAAGGCGACTGGCTTGTCCTCTAACGGGGCTTTCTAACCCTTGTAAGTACAGACTACCATCGGAGGTGGAGCTATTTTCTTCTTAAAACTATTACCCACTGTGGACCTATTTTTCCCTTCAAACTATCATAGCTCAAGAGTACCATCCTAAAATTTTATAGAAAAAAATGAAAGTTGCAACAGTTATGATTTTTTTAAATAAAATAAAAGGCTTTTTTACACATTGACCCGTTATTGATTTATTTCCGCCATTTTAAAATTCGATTAAAATATGATACGAGGAATGCCACATTCTAGAATATTCAAACTTATATCCCGAATTTTTATGAGTTATTCGAAACGATACGATCAACGCGGGAATCGTTTGAAACATGGCTGGGGTCATTGTGACCCCCTGTTACCAGCGTGTTATAACTAAATCGTATGACCACAAACGGTTGAACGGGTTGTGGCTGATGTTGTCAGACGGCGTGACAAGTAGCGTCGGCGAGATTAATCTGAAAAAGAATCGGCAAAGCTTTTTCTTCCATTGACACGCGCACGCAGAATATGAACCAAGAAAAAGTGAGAAATTTTGAAAATCGACTTAATGGTACACTTTTGAACAAAAATATTGATTTTTCCGAAAAAGGCTACAATTGGCATTTAAAAAAATATTTTTCAGACAACAAGGCTAGAATGATTTATACTAAATTTTATCAGAATCGGTCGGTTAGTTTTGGAGCTATGCGTCAGGCCAGTTATGAAAATGCAGTTTGGAAGGCCATCCGACACCTCCGCCATTTTTAAAGATTAACAAAAAGCAAATACCATGCAAACGCCAAAAGTAGTAATAAAACATACCATAAGTCTAAAAAATGGTGAAGAAATCTTTCTTTAAAAAAAATCAAGATGAGCAGCAAATTTTTCCTCGGCCAAGTTATTTGCTTCCGGTAGGGTAGGTCGGTGTAGGTCGTTCTGACAAATAGCATGATCCAAAATATAAAATTTAAAAAATACGTTCAGTACACTAATAAACTTTCGCACGACGGGATACTTGTATAAAATTTTGAAAATTACGAAAGGACAATATCAAGAAAAAAATCGATTTTCGAAAAAAAAACAACCTTAATCATTTGATACTCATAAATGGGTAAACATATCAAAAGCTCATTCAGTCATACGATAGAAAATATTATAAACTATGCTCCCTTCGAATTGAACGTGGATATGACATTTTCAAGGTGTCACCTTCCGCTATAAGGAAGGTATTATGTATCTGCGTGCGGAAATTATGACGAGGAGTGGGGAGAGATGAGAGAGATGAGAGAGAGAGAGAGAGAGTTGTTTCGGATGTTCCATCTCCGAAATTTAATCAACAGCGCAGACCTACCAGTTTTGTAGGACATTTTTTTAACTACCATTTTCATCTATAAATAGTGACTGAAATAAATAATTAAATAAAATGTTATCTTCTTCGATAGTGTATTTATTAAGTGTACCAACTTTCATATTAATATCTATAATATAAACCTATCAAAAGGGTTTTTTTTCCGTTACTTAGTTTCTGTTACATAGGCAAAATAATAACTAATTTTTGGCCCAAAAAACACTATTTATGTTCAATCGTCCGCCATTTTGTCATAAATCGATATTTTCAAAATCGGCTATGACAAGTACTAAATAATGGTGTATAGAATAACCACAAAAAACCTCAAGGCAATCGGTTCATTGGTTTTCGAGAAATTTTGGGTACCGATTTTTTACGACGCTCCAAGGATCATACAATATCCTTGTATATTTTTAATATTTTTAAATAAAGAAAATTAAACATATTTTTGCATGTATATACTTGTAGATAATTAAAACCCCAATCCGAACTGTCAAATAGTTTTCCTTGAAAAAATTCCCGAAAATTATCTTTTTTCCGGCTCCTTGGTGTATATCTGCCTTTAAAAAACAAAAGGTCTGCTCCACATTGACATAGTCGGCGAGGACGAATAATAGTGACGAGTCAGATTGACTATATTGTAATATCAAACTACTCTTTCTCCAGCTACTCCAAGCTGATTAATGCTACTCGCTGTATTGAATATTTCCGCGATAATGTAAAATAAAAAAGACGACAATGATTGTAAAATAAATAGAAAATTCACGAAAACCATCGCATACTTTTCTCTTCTAAAATGAATATTCGTCGGTGTTTTCGAGTGTCTAATTTCTCACGGCCCACCCTGTACTCCTCGGAGTTGTCCAGTCGACACGCGCACGCTCGAGCAATGCCGTTGGGGCCGCGACTCTCGCATAATTATTTACGTACTAGCCGTGTGTGTCCCGTGCGAGTTTCACGTTTACATCGGTGCACATAAGAGAGCGCATGCATATTTGTGTACACGTCGCGCCACATGGATTAGATAAATGACCAGATGCCGGAGCAGCGGCCGAGTCCGTCATAAGTGCAACAACCCGTGAAGCGCCACATTATAATGAGATAACAAAACAAAGCTGTTACAAACAACAACACGGCGTTGCGAACACGAGTCAAGTGTGAGAGAAGGAGCGAGAGAGAGAGAGAGAGAGAGAGAGAGAGAGAGAGAAATTTCGAGATCGTTTTTTCACTCGTCATCGGGTGTGTGACGTGAATATGAAAAATTAACACTTCGCCGTGTTTACGAGACACTCGCATTAGTCCCCTGTGGGACCATGCGATTGTCCGAGTGATGTGATACGAGACGAGTACAGGAACGTTTTTGTGGAGAGTACCAGAGGTTGTCGGGGCAAAAAGTAGGGAGGGTGAGAGGGAGGATTCGAGACTGTTTCGGAGCAAAAAAGTATCGTCGAGTGGCCGGGAGCAACGATGGATCGAATAACAGACGCGAGACGGCCAGGCCACTTTCGCCACTCTCGACAATGGCGATCCGTCGTGCTCCTGTCGTTCATGTCGAAGCAAAGGTCTTCGGTCACGGGTTACACTTTGAAGGCTCGTAAAGAGACGAAAAGAGGGTACCAAGTGTGGCCGTATACCCGAAAGAGAGGATGAGGGAGAAGGAGAAAAAGAGAGAGACTAAGCAGAACGTCGACAATGATTTACGACCAAAGTGGCCCAGTTTCCTACTCCACCGAACAAAAAATTGGCCATAAAATCGGTCGATTTTCCTCTCCTTTTGTCCTCGTCGAGAAGGGCCGAGTGAAAAATCTTGCCAAAGTTCACACTCAGCGACTCGTGAATAATCCAGCAATTAAATATCTACGATCAACTTCATTAACGGGTTACCTTTATTTAAGGATGTTGAGTCCCAAATCGCAAATGATGATAAAATTCCGAAAATTTGGTACGTTTTTGTATGGAGTATTTCAGAGGTCGTGTAAAAATTTCACGACAATTAGGAAGCTCGTTATTGAACGATTAACATTCACAAATTAAATGTTGTCTAATGGAAACTGATGTAACTTTGCAATAAGTTTTTTTTTGACCTCTCAATTTTGTAATGTCTACAATATACTGAAAGCAACGGAAACAAAACGAAGTTTATTGATGAATTTTTTTTTATTTCTCTTAAAAATTGTTTTTAACAAAATGTTAATTTTTTAATAACGAGCTTCCTAATGGTCGTGAAATTTTAACACGACCTCTTAAATACTATACCAAATACAAAATACGTACAAAATACTTACAACATAAATACAAAATACAAAATACCAAATACTTAAATACAAAAACATACCAAATTTTCAGAATTTTCTCATCATTTTTTATTTCAACCCTTAAGGAGGTTGAAGTAATGATAATATAATTCTGAAAATTTGGTATGTTTTTACATGAAGTATTCAGGAGGTCGTGTAAAAATTTCATGACGATTAAGAAGCTATTTATTGAACAATTAACATTAACATGTTTCATAGGGACTCAACATCGTTAATTTGATGAGTGAATCACTTTTTCGTACGAAAGAAAAAATTGTTAAATTCGCACATGATTTTATACCCGTTACCGTGGCCCAAGGCCCTAATGCTAGCTCTGAATTAAGGGAGCTTTCCAGTGTGAAATTTTCAAAAAATCGATTTTTTTTTTTGCTTTATCGAATAGTATACACTCTTCCGAATATTCCCTGAAATTTTCATGCCGAAATTCAGATTATTTCGGTTACTGTACAGCATTTCTTAGAAGAAGGCAACGGAGCGCTACAGCTACAGCGAAACTTTGAACGCGTTTTTCTCGAAACAGCATTTTTCAAAACGGTGTCCAACTTGGAGGGCAGAGTTTTAAAGCTATCGAGTTGAATTTTTTACACAATATTCTTAACGTCATTGTTTATCGTGCTATGGAAGCTTTTTTTTTTTTTGACATCTTCCTATTTTTTTGTAAAAAAAACTGCCAAAAAAAAATGCTCAAATCGATACTTTTTGTTCAAACCGGCGCCATTTTTGCAAAAAAAAAAAAAAAAAAAAAAAAAAGCCTCCATAGCACGAAAGCCAATTATATACCGATCAATAATCTTTTTATGTTTTTTGTTTCAGATCAAAATTGTGACCCCCAACGTGGACACCACATCCAAGTGAATTTTCTGCAACAATTGTTTCATCATTTTTATAGATATTAATTAATAAATAAATCGATCTTTAAAAAATTGTTTTGTATTCTTCAATACCCAATTAATATACAAAAAAAACCAGACCGATTAGATTATTTTTTCTTTAAAAAAAAAAATCGCGAAAAACAGCGATTTTTCGGGCTGTCACACTGGAAAGCTTCCTTAATGGTACCTGACCAGGTCACCTGTCAAATACCACAAAGGTTGCCGATTCCCAAAGAAGCTCGCGGCGAAGTCGACGGAAAAATTGCATCACTGGACTACATACGCGGATCAGATCCATTATACTTTTGAACTCCGCGTGGACCGGCCGAGGCGAGAGGTATAATCCCTTTCTCTTTCATTCCGCGCGACATTCCCCGGCCACGAACTGGGCGGGAAGGCCGCAATGACCGATTAGCAATGAGAGCTACCTTAAGATGCATAATGAAGACCGGCGCGCAGTGCCAGCGAGGCTGCCCGGTCGGGACACCTAAAACGGTGTTAAAAAACCTAAAAATAAATGTTCTGCCGATTTTTTTACGCCTCTCATCCTCTCGGTATTGTAAGAGAGCTGTTTGATCCTACGGCGTTAACCCTTGCGCCATACGTCAGGCCTGTATGCTTACTTTTTCGCACGATAAGTCGAAGACTCGTTTTAAGGGGTTAGGGCACTCTAGAGGCCGAAAAAAGGCTTTTTGGAGATTTTTTTTTCAGAAGAACTACAATATAAATCGAGATTACAAAAAAGAATATTTATAATACATATCAGTGACTGTATACAATAATTTTTTTGAAGCGATGCATTTCAAAATGGCGGCTGTGCAGCGTTTTTGCGCTTTACGTCTCCGTTTTTCCGGGGTCCACGGCCGGACAAACAGCTCCTGTCATTTTTGAATTATAATGAGCGAATGATTTTTTTTTCGATCATAATATAATAACTGCTAAAGAAGTACGTAGGATTTTTTCGATATATTGATTTTTGGCCAAATGGCGCACTTCTAAAGTGGAAAGTGAGAAATTTGCCTAAAAAAACGACAGATAATTGTTAATAAGAAATGAACTATGCAATATAAAAAAAAATCCTACGTACTTCCATAGACAATGTACTTTTCAAGATATATTCAACATTTCAAGTGAATCGGTTGAAAATTTTCTGAGTTATGTTTCCGACGTCAAACGGAGACGTCATCGCAAAAACGCTGCACAGCCGCCATTTTGAAATTAATCGCTTCGAAAAAATTATTGTATACAGTCACTGATATGTATGATAAACACCCTTTTTTGTAATCTCGATTTATTTTGCAGTTTTTCTGAAAAAAAATCCCCAAAAAGCCTATTTTTTCAGCCTCTAGAGTGGCCAACCCCTAAAATTTGTTTGGCTTCGTTCATTGTGACGAGCCGAAAACCAGGATTATTTGAAAAAGTAATTTTGGTGCAACAAGTGGGATGAATTGTAAATTGTTTGGACATTTCTTTGCATGTGCATTAACAAATTGTGAAATAAGTGAATAAATATAATAAATAATAAAAAAAGAAGTTATACATCTCGTAAAGGATCTTTGATTTGATTTTGGCCACGCGGTTGGTCTGAACCAAAGAAAACAATTTTTTTTTCTCAAAATACATAATGTTGGCTAAGCCTTGAACGATTTTTTTTGTTATCATGTTTTAAACATTTAAAAAATCAATTTTCTGTCAATTTTCCGAGGAAAAATGACATTATTATTGTTGATAACTAATGAAAAAAAGGTTGAGGCGAAAAACGTCGTTGAAGTTTAAACTACTAATACAGTGAAGAAGTCTACCAAATTTCAAAGGAATCCGTTTTCTAGATATCGAGAAATCGTGTACACCGTTTTGAAAAACATAGTTTCGAGGATAATGCGTTAAAATTTTTACTAGCAAATTCTATCGTAGTTAATCATAAGGTTACCTTCAATGTACGATTCCTGCACAATATGTTGGACCCTCCGGTTTAATTTGCGTTGTCTCGAGCGACTATCGATTTTTCGACATTTCCACAGTAACCTAACCCCTTTAGCATTCAGCGATATGCTGGAAGTGCCCCATGCTGGAGGCTTGTTCGGGTTAGCTGTTTTTCAATAGACCAGATCCATCGGAAAATTCTTCCTCGATCCGTACAAAACTTTTCTTTAGGTTTTTTCCATTAACTATTTTACGATATATATCAGGCCTGAAGACTGAATTTTGACCTGATCAGTTTAAGACTCTTTTTGGATTTGTTTGGGGTCGTTTGGCTTAAGTATTCAGAGATAGATCAGCATCGTATTCCAAAGACTTAATAGACCAGGCAAAGAGGCTTTTTAGGCAGTTTTGGGTCTATTGTTTTGTGATATATCAGGCCCGATGACAAATGTTTCATTGATGAGGGCAAAACTCTTCTTTACATTGTTCCATCAACTATTTTCAACCCAATGTTATCAACCCAAACAAACCCAAACAAACACTTCTTTAGATTGTTCCATCAACTATTTTACGATCCATCAGGTCATTCTATGGGTCAATTGTTTTTTGTTATATCAGGCCTCATGCAAAGTTCTTCGTCATGAGTGCAAAAGTCTTCTTTAGATATTTACATTTTTGTCCATTCGATTAAAGGCTCTTTTTGAATTTGTTTCGGTCCGTTTAGATTAAGCATTCAGCGATATATCAGCACCCTATACTGAAAGATTACTTGACCAGACAAAGAGGCTTCTTTAGACTTGTTTGGGTCAATTGTTTTGTGATATATATCAGACCCGATGACACATTTTTCCTTGATGAATGCAAAACTCTTCTGAAGGTTGTTCCATCGACTATTCTACGATCTATCAGGCCTGGAGGCTACATATTTGCCCGATCAGCTGAAGACTCTTTTTGGATTTGATTGGGTTCATTTGGGTTAAGCATTCAGTGATATAACAGCGCCGTATGCTGAGTCTCACTTGACCAGGCGAAGCGGCTTTTCAGGCTTCTTTGGACCAATAGTTTTGTGATCTATCAGGCCTGTTCAAAAATTCTTCCTTAAGCAGTGCAAAACGCTTCTTTCGATGTTTTCCATCAACTCTTTTACTACCTATCAGGCCTGTATGCTGGTTTTTGCCCGACCAGCTGTACCCCTTCCAGAACTTCTTTGATTTCCTTTTGGCCAATCACCCAACCGGTAATTATTTCCGTCGTCTTCCACCGGGCCCTAAAGTTCCTCAAGTCACCCACCCCACCAACTGTCCAAATTCTCCGCGTTAATCGTTGCGCCCCAACCAAAGCTTCATTAATCATCCACCTTCTCTTCACCCATTCGTAATTCTCTCATGGAGCCCCGTTGCCCTCCGGAAATCTATATCTCCAAATTGACTCCTCCATAGTTCGCCCGTACCTGCAAAACGCGACTGAAATAATTGAACAGGCCGCGGACTGCGAATCCATTGCAAAACCAACATGCCAACGAGCTCGACTACACGAGAGCAGAAGAAAACGAGATTGTCAATAATGGAAGAGTCGGTTATTCCTTTTTTTTTTCATTTCTTTCTTGTTTTCTTTATTTTCGTAATACGTGCTCGGCAAGAAAAGGATCGGTAAATTTGTCTTGAATCATACCATCAGCCTGTAAGAACAATGCTGTATTTACGTAGCTATGCATGTAGGTAAAGTGTGTGTATGTGCACTGGCCAGTGCATACAGTTGGTAATGGAGCGAGGGGGGCCGACGGTAGACCGGGGGGTGGAGGGGGGGGGGTTAACACAACGTGGGGCCGCAACATGCAACTGCCGTACCGCCGGACCTTTGACCATGCACAATTTGACC